>VYZX01024960.1:53248-353657 GCA_013401335.1 Brachypteracias leptosomus
GGAAGCGGCGGCACCATGGAGGCTGGAGGGGGTGAGGAGGGGTCGGGGGGGGTGGCCCCGTGGAGGCGTCGCCGCGTCCCGCCCCACGCAGCCCGCTGGGAACGGCGGCGGAGGGAGGGTGAAGGTGAAAGATGCATATGGGAGCAGCCCCCTCCATAAAAAACCCCTAATAAATAAATAAACCCACCTAAAATAGCGACTTTTTAGGTCCGGGTTTGTATGAATCGGTGGGAACTTGCTAAGACCAGTAAAGGAGCTTTGGAGGATCAGCCCAAGAACCCAGGGGGGAACTTTGCTAATGAGCAAAAATAAATATTGGCGATTTATTTGCCAGCAGTTGAAAAAAAATCTCAACAACCCTCAAAACAATGAAAGTATTTCAGCCAATAAACTGTAGACAACCTGAGTGCTTGTAGTTTTTCTCTGGGCAGCTCTTGGTTACATCCACATCTCCCCAAACCTGCACTAATACACCTAAAAACATAATTTAAATACCCTTGGTTAACTTAGGACAACTTTTTTTAATGGCAAACTTAATTTGGGATTCCAAAGCACTTCATTTAAAATCAAGCCACTGAGGTTTGCACCAACATAACCATAGTATGTAATACTGGGTTTACATCTGCCCCTATGGACCCATAAGACCAGGAGCAAAGCTCCTCTCCTGCCCTTTTTTGGGTGGGTTTGCCTTGTTAAAAATGCAAAATAAATTAAAATAAAATCATATAAATCCTGCAAGGGACCTGCTGCCATTGGGATGGTCCAGTGCAGCTCTATGATCTCCTCCCTCCCTTCGTAGAAACCAAAGCAGGAGTATAAACAGATGATGTTATTTGGGTACTGACTCATTTTGCGTGGAAATAACGTCCCATGATGGCCCCGCTACAGCCCAGTGCTCTCAGGGCTGAGCACAGACATTTTACACCTATATCATGGCTTGGAGCTGTTTATAAGAGTCAGCCAACATCCCACTGGGGTATCAAAATGCTCTTAGTGGGGGTTTTGTTTCAATTTAGGGAATAAAGACAAAAAGCATGGAAGGGCTGCAAAATAAAGACAAAAGGGCTGCAAGAAAGATTGAGAGGTGGAAGGAGAAATTGGGATTTCAGGGAGGATCCTTGTCCACCCTCAAGCTCCAACCTAAATCCACATCCAGTGATGTCCTGCATGACCCCAAGATTTACCTCCCTAAACTCATCCAACGCTTTTCATCCCAATATCCTATTTACAAACCCTCATCCCAACTCTCCTCCATCACAAATCCAACATTTAAATATATATAAACCTTAAACACAGCTCAAACTAAGAATAGGTTCTGATTTCAGCCCGCAAAGCATCAGGGCTCATCCCAACCCTCTGCAATCATGGTGTGCCCAACGTGGGGAGGAGAACAATGGAGCTTTCACGGGCACAGGTATGGGGTGGCCAAGTCCTGGTTGCACCCGTGGTGCCATCCATTGCAACAAGAGGACATTGTTCCATGGGCAGGAGAAACAGAGCTCTCGATTGTACTCATCATAATGCACAAATTATTTAGAGTAATGTTGGTTATTAAAGGATTTTGAGTCATTAACACCAACGTGCTCTTTCACTGCCTTTTTTTTTCCCCCCCTCCTCCACTCTCTTCCCCCCAAAAAAACTGTTGTAATAACAAACATTCCTGGGACATGCTCTGGAACTCATCCTATAGGTCTTGGCACAAGAGCTGGAGAGAAGCTTTTGAAAGGCTGCCAGGCTTATCTGACAGGGATCTCCCAGGTACTATATAAAGCCAAAGCCTCTTGGGCCCAGCAGGATGGTGGGTGGCCAGGAGGGCACTGGGTCCAACCTCATCCCAGAGCCCAAGAGCGGCCAAGGGTGGGGGGAGAGGGACCATCATGTCCATCATGTCCATGCCAGTGTGGTTGGAGACACCAGCAGAGCCCAGACCTTCAGGCATGGACGTTGCACTTGGGTTTTTCCATAAGGAAAAATAATCTCATCATTTTCTGCTTTGTTTTCTCTCTAGAATTTTACACGGAGATGGATGCAGAGGTTGAAACACAAAAGGAATAATTGCCATTTAAATAATGGTGGATCAGCTCGATTTGTAGGTTATTTAAAGCCTTGAAAATAAGGTTGAGATGAAGATGGGGGGGTTGAGATGAAGACATGGGGGGTTGAGATGAAGACTTGGGGGTTGAGATGAAGACTGGGGGGGTTGAGGGAAGGTTGAGGGGGGGGACACTGCACCCCAACTTCACCACCCAGGAACAGGGGCAGAGAAACCACAACAAAGCTGCTCCAGCAGTGAGAAGGGCTCTGCCAAAAATGAAAATGCCTCATAAAATCAGGCTGGGTTTGCTGGAAGCTGATTTTGAAAGGAACCAGAGAAAAAACGTTTTGACAACATGAGAATGCCCCGTTTCCTTTGTTTTAATGACACTGCCTTGATTTTCCAGTTCAAACTGACTTTTCATTTTACCCTTGTAAATGTTATGTACTCTCTGATAGGACTTTGGAACGTCTTCAAAAGTGGAAAAAAAAATCTAAAATCTACAAAGCTAAAATCAGAGCAAAGGGTTTTGGTAAAGCCAAAGTTTAAACTTTAAAGAAAAAATTGTATTTGAAGGATTTTTTCCCTTTATGGAGAATTTCACACCCGCTGGGCTGTGTGCTCCCAGATCTCAGCATCTCATGGTGGGTCCACCTGTGGGGAGCACAGCTGGGATCCCACCAACCTCCCACCTCAAAGGTGGGTTCTTTAATATGAGGGTGGTTGAGCACTGAGGGTGCCCAGAGAGGTGGTGGAGGCCCCATCCCTGGAGATATTCAAGGTTTGATGGGGCTCTGAGTAACCTAGGTAGAGATGTCCCTGCTTCTTGTAGGGGGGTTGGACCAGATGATCTTTGGAGGTCCTTCCAACTCAAACCATTCTATGATTCTATGAAGCTGGGACATCACTGCTCCACCCTCCTCCCTGCCAAGAGATGCCCAAGTCAACCCATTGATAGCCCAGCACAAGGATAAATCCAGGAGGGTTTTGCACCAGCAAAGTCTGTGCTGGCACCTTTCCTCCAAGTGGGATGGAAGCTTCACCCCATCCAAATCCCCACCACATCCCATGGCACCCTGGTGGGTGCTGCATTTGCTGCCCTGTCCCATGGCACTCAAGGGGTGAACCGTGTCCACAGCAGCCAAACTGCTTTGGGATGAGCTGAAATTAAACATCCTCCAGAATTTCTCAGAGTCAAGAAGGGGACGGGGGGAGAAAAAAGAAAAATTGGTCAAATGCTGCATTTCACCCGACCTGAAATTCATGTGAATGGGTTAATGGAAACTCCACCAGGCAAGAGCTGCTGAGTTTCCAGGCTTTTCAAGGCCCTTCCCACAGTCTCTGCTGTGGGTGGGGACAAGCTGACTCACACTTTCCAGGGCTGTAGTAACATTTCAACACCCCAGCTCCAGCCTTGGGGACTGGTGGCAAAGAGCACATTCCCAGCAGAGTGGTTGGGAAGGGTTTGTTCGACAGCCTCTTTTCTTGGGTCAGAAAATGTCCGTTTGGTAAAACCCCAAATTTATTATTTTTTTGAATTTTGGTAGCAAACTACCACCAGTTCCCACCAAGTGTTGCTGGGGCTCGAGCCCAAATTTCTAGTCAAACTCATAGAGGTGAAATAATCTCCCAGGAGATCTTCATGGATGGGTGATGGCACCTAAATGTGGTGGTCCTCACCCCAGGGGAGGCCCCTTGCTTGGTCCAGGGCCATGGATGCATCCCAGGAGAAGACCTGGATCTTTAGGTGGTCACAGCCCCATTTCTTTAAATCTCTTCTGGGTGGAGCTGGGTCAATCTGTATAAATAATTAAGGGATAAAGAGTCCAATTTTAATGCTGGAGATGACAGCACCCATCTGAGATATGGGGTATTAGGTTCTGTTCCCTGGTTTGGGTCAGGATGGAGATATCCCAGCAATGAACACAGATCTCTTACAGCTTCCAAACCACCTGCCTCTGCTGTTGCCTTTAGGCTAAACTAGGAGAAGAAGCCAAAAGGACACCTTGGCTCTTGTGTCACTTGTAGGGCACATGGTGAAACATGAAGCAGGAGGAACCTCTTCTCCTGACTCAAAAATCCCAGCAAAGAATCACAGAATCATAGAATGTTTGAGGTTGGAAGGGACCTCTAGAGGTCATCTGGTCCAACCTCCCTACACAAGTAGGGACGAGAAGACCACTTCTCTCCAAGCAGCCTCCAACAGCCACCTTCAAACCTCAACAAAGCAGAGCTGTCCATACTTTGGGAAGGATGAAGAGCTCCATGAAGGGTGCTGAGGTTTCCCTCAGAAGGTGATCAGGGAGGTCATGCTGCCAGGAGCCCATCCAGCTTTCTGCTGGCTGCCTGCATGTGGCAGGTCCCACCATAGGACTTGAGCTGAACCCACGCCAAACGTCTTCTGAGGTTCATCAAATCTCATGTCAATGATTTTGATTCCTCCTCCAGCAGCCCACACATCTCCTGAGCATGGGCAGCACCAGCAATGAGCATCAACATCTCCTGTGCAAGCCCATCCTCTGGCCAGCCAGGTAGGTTCTCAGATTGGATGAGACCTCATCTATCAGCCAGTTCCTGCTGCCAACTCTCAAACCTCCATAGGTCCCCTGCACCACCTCCTTATGCTCTCCCTCTTGATCTCCTGCAAGCATCATGAATTTACCCATGACCTATTTTTTCTTACACCACTCTGGAGAGACAAGGAATTGCTGCCACATCCCCTTATATTCATCCTGAGGTCTTGCAGTGGGAAGGACCCTCAGAGGCACGTCACTGCCCAGCTCCCATGGAGGCTGGTGGGACACAGAGATCTCAAAACTCCAACTCCTCAAAGCAACAAGATCTTGTGGCCCTACTTCTGCTTTACAGACTGACTAGAGAGCTGCAGGACGTGGAGCTCCTGACCACCAGTGTGGCTCAGGAGTCAACAACAGCCATCATCACTCCTCAGGGCTCTGGGATGAAGCTGATTTGAAAGATCTACCTACCACCAAACCCTTCAGTGTCCCTCCTGATGTCACTGACAGTGATTTGCTGCATCCTTTTGAACTGATGATCTCATAAACTGAGGCGTGTGGGTGGAGAGGGTGAAGACATTGACTCCTGAGCCTTAACTAGTGCATTATCCAGGAGGACATCCTACCTTGTGGTCAACTATGAGCCACCACCCTCCAATGGATCCCACAGCAGTGTGAGCACAGTGATAGGCTCCCAGAACCAGCATGAGGAGGTCCTGGTGTAAGATGGGGAGGAGAAGTCACGTTTGGCCAGTCCAAGGATGGTGCAGCCTCTGAGACTCCTGCAGAAGAGAGTTGGACATGCCAAGTCCAACCATCCATCTGTACCAGAGCAGTAGAAGCTCAGCATCTACCTCAGCCTCATTCTTTCCTTCCCCCATTGCAGGCAGAAGAGCAGCACCAGCCATTAACCCCCTCCAGTCATGTCCTGGCTGTAGGAGTCAAGAAATACCCCACAAACCAGATGCTCTGTTCCAATAGGAAGGGAACTAGAACCACCCGTGTCCTCCAGAGGCTCCATCTCAAACCTCACCACCCATAACAAACACAGAGGGGCTTGTCCCTTTTATCAGCATTTATTCAGCAGCCTGGGGAGTCAAGTCTGTCTTTCAGGAGCCTTCTCCAGGCAGGTAACACCCGGTTCTGAGGCTGCCCTGGGCTTTTTTTTTTGGGTGAATTGTCATTTTGGAGCTGGGAAGGGTCTATCTGGGTGAGAAAACCACCACATCAATCCAGCAACAAACTGGGTGATACACCAAGCCTGGTGTGTTTAAAAGAAAATTAAAATCTCCCCCTCTCCATATTTACCCACACCATTTGCAAACACCAAACTGGAAGTTCCTTGGGATTAAAAAAAAAAAAGGATGATTCTTTTTGGAGCGGGTCCAGAGAGCAGAGGGAGAGATGTCTGTGTCCAAAATGGGTTTTAATTGAGGTTTGTGCTGTCCAGTGGTGCCCTCCTGGAAGCAGGAGCTCAACCCACGGTGGGGCTGGGCGAGAAGGAAGGATGGGTTGAGGAGGACATCAAAGCAGAGCTGAGAAAGGTCAGATATAAATGGCAACCTGTGCGTTGATGCAAGAGTTTGCTCTTCTATTTACGATGGGATTTTCTGGGAAGAGCTGGTCAGAGCCAAGTAGGGCAAAGCTTGTGAAAAGATAAATTTCCCTCCTTTCCAAAACACACCAAGACAGACAGACAGACAGACAGACAGACAGACAGACAGACAGACTGGGCTGCTGGCTTTGCTCCCTCCCCAAGAGCTGCTGCCCTGGGCAGTTGGTTGTGTTGCTGCAGAGCCTGGCGTCGGTCGGGGCTGCTCTGGAGCAGCCACCAGTGACTCCAACGGAGAGCTGCTCACCACAGCTTTGGGGGATGGTTTCTGCAGGGCTCTGCAAGAGCAGCACTGTTATTTCGTAGGCATCTCCAAGAATAACTCCAGAGAGGAATGAGCTGCCACCGACCAAAACGTTCGAGAAGCAGGAACAGAAGTGGGAAGAGAATAGAAATAGGGACTGAGTCACTGGCTGGGGAGGCTGAAAGCAGCGAGGGCAGGGAAATAAAACAACAGGCGGGCTTCAAAAGCTGGTCCCAGGACATGTTTATGAGACCATGTCTGATGCTTCCCTCACATTTCTTGCAACCTCAGAATGGGGGGATGAAAATCATTGTGGGGAAGAAGAGAATATTGTCTTCTCTGTTTGGAGCCAGAGGCAATCATTGCTAAAGTACCAACACGACATCTCTTTTTTGTGTTGAAATTGTTTGGAGTAGCTCTGCTGGCTGCAGGAGCTCCAGGGCTTGCTCAGGCAGAGGGATGTGAAAATAGAAAGCAGGATTTGGGAGGAAAGGAGCTGACCCTCAAGTCATTGGCACTGCTGGGTGTTACAGAGAGATTTTCCTTTAATACACCAGGACACACAAGTTTACAGCAGTAGCACAGTTGCTTCTTAAGACACCCAGCACATGGAGCAGGATTTGCTGAGGAAGGAGGTAGTGGTTGGAAGCCAGTCAGGTCTCCAGAGCATCTTCTCCATCCCATTGTCACACCATGGAATGAGAAAACCTCTCTCTACTCAGGTCCTACTGTACCTTCAACTGTGCTGAGCAGCTCCCTCTGTCCAGGAAACTGCTGGCTCCAACTTCTCAGGCTGTTGTGAGATGATCAGAACCAGCAGCTTCTTCCCTTGGGTGCCAGCAGCACATCTCCTTGCTGGGAAGTCATCCCAGCCACCAGCATGGCTGCACATGGGCACAGACCCATCAGGTTGTGCCTGGAGGACACCCCTCCAGAGCCAGGTCTCCTCTGCAGACCCCTTATCATCCTTTTAGAGCCACAACTGGAGTTTCCCATAATTCAGCTGCATTTATGGTCAGGCTTAGAATCACTGAGGTTGGAAAAGACCTCCCGGATCATAAAGTCCAACCTCTGTCCAACCCCTAGACCATGTCCTGAAGCACCCTGCTTATTGTAGGGGGGTTGGACTAGATGACCTTTGGAGGTCCCTTCCAACCCAACCCATCCTATGATTCTACGACACCAAACCCTGTCACTGCTATTTTGTTGCCAACCATCTCTAGCAGCCAAGCCCTTGGGGGGTGCAAACTGGCAGAGCTTCTATCACCTTCACTGGGCAGGTCCCAGCCCAAATCTGATCATTTATTTACCTTCTCACATGGGTGATTACCTAGGACCATGCCCAACTATGCAGCCTGACCCTGAGCTGGCTCTCACCTTCCCTACCCTAAGTCCAGCCCATGCTAGACCCGACCTGGCACAGGGATGCACAACTGTCTGGAAACAGCAGAAGGCTTCTCATGGCCATCCCAGCATGATCTGGGATGAGAACGAGAGGATGGAGCAGATAGCTGGTGATGGTATCTGATAGAAGGCAGATTTTATGGAAAGTGAGTGGGTTTTAGTCTCAGCCTCTCTTTATTCAGCTAATGAGGGAATAACGATTAACGCACGGTGATCAAATGTGGTGAACCGAGACCAAAAGAGCCACCAGAGAGGGAGGAGGAGGGTGTCAGAGTGCAGAGGAGCTCAGCTGAGGGCTCAGGGTGGGTCCCCTCAGCAATTCTCATCCTGCTTCTCATGGGACTGGCTCCTTCATCCCAGCCCTGTGCTTGGGGCCAGCAGCTGCTCAACAAGAAGAGTTGTTGAGGAGGAAAGACAAGAAATTGTGTTGCATTCAAAAAACCATCCCCAAACCAGGTTAGGACATTCTCCTGGCTCAGCTGCAAGACCTGCCAACACCTCCAGCTCCGGGGAGCTTGGACCAGGCTCCAACACCCTCACACCAAAGAAGTTTCTCTTCCTGCTCAGGTAGAACCTCCTGGGTTCCAGTTGGTGCCCGGTGCCCCTTGTCCTGTCCCTGGGCACCACTGACAAGAGCCTGGCCCCAAATGCCATCAGCCATCCCCACATGAGTTATTCATATTGTCCTCAGCCAAACAACAAACGTTTCTCTCCAAGTCATAAAGCAAGGGTGGCATTTTTATTAGCTGAGGTTTCCTCCTCCTTTTTTTTTTCCCCCCTCCTTTTTTATGGCCTTATCCACAAACGCCGAGAGCCAGAGGGAATTATTTGTTGCTTACATTAAAGCAAGAAGCCCTCAGACCACAGCTCTCCAACCACTCCCTATATCATTATTTTCTTCCTTTGGATTTATAGGAAGCTCATTATTAAACCTGAGCCAATGCAGCCATCCTAACGATGCACTGAGTGCTAATAACTGCTAAGCAGCATTATTAATTATTGTAATTACAGCATTTAAAATCTGGGCTGATTCTATTAATGAGAATACTTTCCTATTTTTTCCAACCAAGCAACTCCACAAATGTAGCTTATTAACACTAATTCTATTCTTTTTGGTAAAAAAACTATTGTTAGATTTCAAAGGCAGCTTAGTCTGGGCCCTAAAAAAGAAAGATCTCTCATGCTGGGCTGGGGTTGGTGTGTCCTCAAACTGGTGTCACTCAGCTGGGGCTGGAGGGAACTTGGCCAAACATATTGGTGGGCTCAGATGAGGACTTAAATCCTTGGAGTCTGACAGCACCCAGGGCTGGTGGCCATGGGGTTGGACTAGATGATCTTTGGAGGTCCCTTCCAACCCCTAACATCCTGTGATAAATCCATACATCCCCTGTAGAGCTTACAACTACCCTTATATCCCCCCTAAAGCTGATATATGGTGGGCTCCATATAGGATTGGGGGAACCAGAATCACCTGCCTCAAGGGTATGGGCAGGAGGTGGGACCCCAAATGTGGGAAGCACCTTTAGGCTCTCCTGTGGTGGGTTATTAGGAAGAAATTCTTTACTGGAAGAGTGGTCAGGGACTGGGACAGGCTGCCCAGGGAGGTGGTGGCATCACCATCCCTGGAGGGGTTCAACAAATGAGTTGGGACATGGTCTAGGGGTCAGGGAGATGTTGGACAAAGGTTGGACTTGATGATCCTGGAGGATCCAACCTAATGATTCTATGATTCTACTGTTACAGGTAAAATACAAGACTGAGACCCTGTGACATCATTAACCCATCATTGTAACCTTTGGTGGAATTATCCCTGCTGGACCCAGACGCCCAAGTGGCCACATAAACACGGAGCCACGCGTTTAATTAAAGATGCCCTGAGATAAAAAGCCTCCGAAACCCATTTTAAACAATTAAAAATAATATTAAAGGTGCTCATCTACCCCACCTGAGCAGCTTGCTGTGTTCTGACCATGGGCAGGACTTTTTGCAGCCATTCCCCTCTGCTCTGCTGGCGGGTCCAACACTCGCCCAGACTTTTCTTTGCTCCTAAGAGTTAAGATTTCACTTGTCAGGCTGTTTTTGTTTCTATTCACATGTCAGTGCCTGTCATTTATTTAGTCAATGGGACATGTCCAAGGGATGGAGACAGGCTGGGTTAGTCATTCTGACCGTGGGTCGCCAGTCCCTGCAAACTGCCTGAGGTCATTTCCAAAAGCTCCACTAACAATGAGAGGGAAGCTGGGCCGGGGAGACCTGCAGGAAACGTCGTGGAGATTAAAGACAGAGATAGTCCCCTGCAAAAGAACACTGGAGGAATGTTCCCTAGGTTCTGTCAACAGAGTTTCTTCCTCGCTCCAGACTTGTCTATTTTAAGGCTGAGCCCGCACCAAAAATGGAAATCCTTGCTCAATGGCTATCAGTGCATCTTGGGTTTCTGGGGCTGAGGAAATGAACCCTCCAGCTTGGCCTTTGCTGCTGGAGCTGCTTGGAACAAGCCCCTCCTTGCTGCAGCTCTCTGGGTTTGCTCCTGTGCCCGGGGTGTAAAACCCAGTTGGAGCCCATGGTACCACCCTGAGCGAGCATCATCCTCACTGGTGTCCTCACCAGCTCTGGAGATGGCATCTCAGCCCATGGCTGTGAGGACCTCCATTCAGGCTCCATCCACGCTCCTGCTTGGAGGGAAGGGATGGAAAAGATGCCTCGAAACCCAACCATAAATATTTGCTGCAGCATCTTGGGCTGAAGTCAAGCTCTGCGATTGTGGATTTGGGGGAGATTCCTCTGGCAGCCATCTGGGCATCACTGCAGGGCTGGAACGAGAGCAGCTGGAGGTGCAGAGATGCACTTTTTGCTTTTTAAGCAAAATAAACCAGGCCTCTTTTGCTTAACACACAAGGTACCTCTGGGTGTTTTGGAAAACACTAATAACAACCACATGATTGGTGTATAACATTGATTTTTTCCATGCAGGCACACTATTGTTTTCAGATAAATACATTCCATGGAGCTTTTTTGGAGCTGGACTTTCTTGCATGAGGCTTCTGCGTCTCGGGCAGATGGGGATGGGGGGGTTGACAACAATAGTGGTGGCCCAGGAGGAGCCACTGGAGCTTCTTGCCTTGGGAATTAGTGATGGGGGGCTCAATCCTGTCCTCTGGTGTGGGTCCAATCACTGGTGACGTGGGAGAGGGGTTGAAAATAAGCAAAGGGAGCTGCAGAAGGGATTTGAGATAGGGGGAAAGCACCAAATGCATTTCTCAGGATACAAACATCCATCAGCAGAGTACCCGAATTCCTCAGTGTTGTATTTATGAAGCCATTCGGAGACATGACACAGGCCAGTTCCTGTAGATTTTTCCATCTGCTGTTAAAGATTCAAATTACAGAGTAATTTTCAGGCTTTGAAGACGGTTGGTCTTGGTACTGCAGAGCCCGGAGGCTGCTCCAGGCAGGGCTTGTCTGGAGATAAGGCAGAGCCACCAGCAGCAAGCTCAGGAGCCAGGGGCAGGCCAGGAATGACGGAGGCTCTGGGGGGGAATTCACTCTGCTGGCAGATAAGGGAAGCATCCTGCTTGGAGCAGGGGGTAAACAACTCGTGATACACAAGCTGGTTATCTGGAGAGTCCCACGGGGAGGAAGAGGTTCTCCTGCAGGGCTCTGCAGGAACATCTGAGCTCTGTGGGGACGCTCACCCAGCACCCAGGTGGGGTTTGGGGAGCCTGGTTGCTTGGGGGTGCTCACCAGGGCTGGGGCTAAGGCTCCATCAACGTGCAGAAGGGAATGGAGATGGTTGGGTTTGTCTCCAGGAGGAGGAGCTGGGATCTGTCTGTTGGTGGCCTCTTGGTTGCACACGTAGGGCTTGGGCCACCCAAGTTCAACATGACAGAAGCAGTTGGGCAAAATCAGAGGCTTAGAAACTCTTCTTTCAGCACAAAACTGCTGCTAACCCCACGGAAAACTCTACCAAACCAAGCTCAGGTGTGTGCTCGTTGGTAAGGCCATGAGGACACTCACAAGCTGAAGGTGAAGCAGGACAACATTGGGGAGAAGCAAGGAGATCACGGCCACTCCCTGTGGAGCTGCAGGGTTCATCTCTCACTGCAGAACCCACCTCCACGAGCATCACTCCTGGGTGGCACTTGGAGAGGTGATGGAGTCAGGAGAGGCCATGGAGGGAGCACCAAGAGCTGCTCTCAAGTTCAGAGCCTGATTTACAGCTGAGGCCTCGGGCAAATCACTTACTGGCTTTGTGGTTTGGTTTCCTCATCTCCAGAATCTCTTCCACGGGTGATGTGTGTGTGGGGGAGAATTAACATTCAAACTTTGTTTTTAATAAATATTTAAAGCTCCGTCTCGTGTTTTACGAGGGTTTCTGAATGATCTTTCTGCCCTTGCATAAAAGGGTCTTTTCCCTGCCAGCTCTTTCATCTGAGCTCCCCTCCTTGGGGTGGGTGAGATGCTTCTGCTGCAGATTTGGTGCTTCCATTGAGGACCAATTAAACAGCCTGGGTTAAATGTAAAGGCATGTGAAGCAAGTTTGCTGCTGGACGCCAGCAGGACACATCAAACAACCAACTCCTCTGCAGAAAATAAACCACAGCAGCTCCCAACGAGCTGTTAGCAAGCTCCCAGTGACCCCCAGTACTCCCAAATCCTTCATTTCTGTCTTAAAAAACTCAGTTTTCACCAGCTCAGCTTGATTTGGAAGGGAAAACTCAGGCGTGAAGCTGCTGGGTGGAAATTTGGTGTGGGCTTTAGTCTCTCTGCCTGTTTATTGTTAAGCTCATTAAAACCATCAGGGTTTTATGCATCTTAAAAAGTCGCTTTTTTCGAACTTCATAAAATATGTGAATGCTTAAGGAAGAAACTGTGTGCAAGGGTATAAATAGTGACTAACAAGGAGGAATTCTGTGGTGTTCAAAGGCGGCAGAAGCAGCAGCTGAGGAGCCTGTGGTAGGATGAGTTAATTTGCTTTGCAGCCTACCTGGTGCCCAGCCCCAGCTCCCCTCCCAGATGACTGATTTTAAGTTAAAAAGATTCAAAATGAGCTGTCCCAGACGTGCCCCAGCCCAAGGCTGGTCACCTCCTGAGGAGATGGATGCTGAATTTCTACTAGGAGAATATTCCAAGCATTTCACAACCAAGTTGACACTCGGAGCTCAAATAATCTCCATTTCTAAGTGACATTTTGTTCTATTTTTAAAATGTTAAACATTTTGAGAGCGAATCCAACCATGCATTCAACCAAACCAACATTTTTTTTGTCCAAATCCTCATTTCCCAGAAAAACTTTGTCAACCATTTGTTGTATTCAGCGCTAGAATGAACCTTTCCCCTAAAACTTTCCAAAAACTGCCAATAATCCATTTTTACCCTCGATTTAATGTTCTTGTAAAACTTCCTTACTGGAAGTGCTGGAGCTTGAAGTTGTCATTAAATGGGTCCCTTGTACTGTCACTAAAATTGATGCCATTTGGTAATCCTGTAATTCCCCAAACTCACCCCAGGCTCCAGTGTCCCTGTCCCAGGGATGTTTTTACAGCTTCTCCTCCCTCCGTAGGCAAAATGAACCCAGGAGCTGAAGCTGATGAAAGGCACGTTGCTTCTGAGGGGCATATGTTGAAATATGGCTGTGAAAAAAGCTGCAGGATCCCAGTGGAATGAGGCACTGGGAGGAATATTTTGTATTTAGTCAGAGGAGCTGGATGATGTTGGGTTTTAATGATGAAGAACATTTCTAACTTCTCCTGCCATGGGAGAAGGTTCATGCTTTATTTTTATTCTTCTAAGGAACGACTCTCTCTGGTGTTTCTCAATGCCAGGTTCTTTACTATGGAGAAAAGCAACTTTCCCTGTGCCCTTCTCTGCCTACATGGCTCTAATAGCCAGGATGAGAAGAAGGCTTGGAAGCCATCATCAAAAAACCACAGCATCAGTTACAAAATGAACCAGCATCATCCTCCTGGGCTCTCTTGAGCTGAGAGGCTTCCTCTAATCTCAAACTCAACAGTGAGAGCCTGGCCCAGGTTGCCCAGAGAGGTGGTTGATGCCCCATCCCTGGAACCATTGCAGGGGAGGTTGGGCTCTAGTTGCAGATGTCCCTGCTCAGTGCAGCAGGTTGGACCAGATGACCTTAAAAGGTCCCTTCCAACTCAAGCCATTTGGTGGTTCTATGACCCTTCCAAGGGTACGAGCACTTGGATGCCATCAAATAACAGACTGTGAAGTTCCCCCACGTTGCTTCTCTTGCTGAAAGCTCAAGGCAGTGACTTGGCCAGGACCAGACTCCTTTCCAAGAGAGGCAGCAGCCCCATTTCATCCCTCAATGCTCTCCCTGTGTCCCTCCTGCCACAGGGTGTCTCTGCCCTGGCCCACACCCCGCAGTGGCTGCTCTGTCTCAGGTCTCCTCCTCTCCACATGAGAAGGTGGAAACAATGCAGCTCTCTGAGCACCCCCCCAGAATGGGGGAGCTGGACATTGTTTTCTTTTCCTGTTTTGTTTTGCAGGGATTAACTCCCCTCCACGGAGTCACTTCGGCTCCAGAAACAGGCTATTAATAAACTTTGGGTAGTCCCAGCCAAATGCTGGACTTAGAGGGGGGGGAAAAAGACATCTACAATTGCATGGAGCCTTTTCAACCCTGAGAACCTTCCAAAGCACACGGAGTGATGATCCACCACTGAGATGCCACCACCTCACAGAGGAGCTATGGAACACAACAGCCCAGTCTGCCCATCCTGGAGCTTGGGTGATGGAGGACTCTAAGCACAGCAGATGCTTTCTCCATGTTGGATGCTGCTTGGTGGCTTTCATCAGCCTGGTCTACAAACACATGGTGATATCAACCACAGGTGGTTGAGGCACAGAGCTGGAAGGCAGGAGTCTCACCAGAAGGTTGAGACAGTCCTTTGGTATCAACATTTTCTCTGCTGGCCCTATCAGGTTCTGCAGAACATAAGCTTTGGGGTTTAAAGAGAAAAAAAGTTCAGTTATTTGGGAGTCTAAGGTCCAATTCAAGCAGCCAACATGGATGAGAGCACAGTTGTGTTGTCCACCTTTAAATCTTACTCCAGGCACTGGATCAGACTCTCAGGATGAAACCACTTTGGAGATGACCAAGGGTGTCCAGCAGCAGGCAACATACAAAGGTCATGGAAGGGGCTAAGAGCTACTTGGGTAGTGGGTGAGGTGGTATTTAGAGTACATGAAGGCAAGTACAACATCCAACCTACAGACAGGACCAGAGCACCCAAGGAAACAGAAAAGGAAGGGGGTTGTGTGCCAGATCTTGCTCCAAGTGACATCTGAAGCCAGTGGAGTTGCTCTAGGTCTGTTGGAGAAGCCCAGAGCAGAATCTAGCTCAGATTTTGGAGTGGGATCCATGCAAAACCAACACATGTTTGTAAGACCAATGCTGAACACAGGAGCCATTCTGGCACAGATCTCTGCAAGAGCAGAGGGGTTTAGTCCTTTTCCTTTTCAAAACTTATAAAATGAATAAAAACTTAATAAAAATTTATAGTTGTCTTGGTGACGGCGCAAGGCGAGAGTTCAACTCCAAGCACTCCCAAACCCTGAAACATCACCTGTCCCCTCCCCACCTCCCAAACCAGACCTGAGCCTAAGAAAACAACATGTCTTTCACTCAAAATTCCCCAATAACTCCCCGTTTCACTTTGTGCTGGTATCTCCACCATCAGCTTCATTTGGATATAATAAGCTTGGCATTGAACCCCTCCTAACCCACGCTGTGGTAGGTCATCTCTATTCTCTTCTCTACTGTTAAATGAAATCATTGTTTGCCCACAGATCAGGGCTGGTACCTTCACCATCATCATCATCTGTACTTGCCCTTGGCCTCCAGAACATCTTGTTCATGTAGCTCAAGCTGAGAGACCAGGGAAGAGGCATTGCCTCTTCCACCAGTTCCATGTGACTGATGTGTAGGAACTTGCTTTGGCACCATCAGATTAGTTGCTGTTAACATCACTCATCCTGCTCAAGTTTCTTCCCAGTGAGCAATGGAACGTACCTAATCCAGGCAGATTAAAGAGAAACACGTTTCATCATCTACCCCTCAGCTTCCACCACTCCATTAGGAGAAAGGCCTTTGGTTTCATCAACTGCTCGTGGCTCCACCAGAGAGCAAGAGAAAGACCCAGACTGACATATTTCAGATATATGGGGACGTTCAGCTGTGAAAATGATTTATGTGGTACTTCTCCTCAAACTGCTGCAGATTTGTACCCTGGGACAGCCCCCAGCCCCAAGTGGCTGCTGCTTTCAGCATGTGCTCTCCACCTCCAGCCCCACCACTGCTGCTCCAGCCTCCTCCCAGACCCTTCTCCAGGCTCAGTTTGGGAGACTGGAAGATAACACTTCATGTATCCTCATGTTTTAACCTGGTGTTCCAAGAAAACAAAAGCTTACGTAGCTGTTCTCAGTGGATGTTCCCCACAACCATGGTGAGGACTTTCGAAGTCCTGGGTCAATCACCATCTAATCACCTGATCTAGTTAGAGATGTCCCTGCTGACTGCAGGGGGGTTGGACTAGGTGACCTTGGAAGGTCCCTTCCAACCCAACCCAGTCTATGATTCTAATTTAGACACAGGCTCAGCTGTACCCCATGAAACAGGCTCCATGAACATTGCAGCCTCCTAACATCTCTGCTGGGGAAAGACCAAATGACAAGCTCAGAAGATGCAACACCAAAGAATCCACTAAGTCAGAACAACCTTGAGTTGGAGGCTGCACTTTCTTTGTCACCAGGAATCCAATCACAGGGTGAGAACACGGAGGAGACCAGAGCTTCCTGATTTCTGCTGCTGATGGAGCAAATTATGTTTATTATCATAATAAACAAAATAAGACTCTACCTCCAGAGGTGCTGAGGGTACCAATGGCTTCCTAAAACTCCTCTCTGGAAAAGATGGTGACCACTGACCCTATATAAAACATAGGAGCCTGCCTTGAACCTTCATCTAGGAGTGGGGACTCTCATGTGCCACCAGCTTCTGAGCTCCAGGAGGACCCTGCCAGGACCATGGTATAAATAACCTTGGTTATTAATGGTATAAATCATATATAGATAGTATAAACCTCAGTGAAGTCCCCACTTTTCTGAGACATGCTTGGCCACAAGGGAGCAAGAATGGAGCCAGCAAAGCCTGAGTGACCCCCTGATCCAGAACGGAGCTGGTGCTGCTCTGCTCTGCTGGTGCAGATCCAAACCAAGCTTTTCACTTTGCCACCAAAATAAGCACATTATGGAACTGAGCTCCTCCCCAAACCACAGGGTTGTTTTAATGACCTCCCATTTAAGCATTAAGGAGTGAAGTGTCTAATCCTGTCGAGTGTGTAAGAATGTGACTCATGCCTTCAACGTGAGCTGCCTCCTGCTTGGCAGCTGCTCCCAACAGCAGGGAGAGCAGGGCTCAAAAATGGCAGAGTTTGGGGCTGCTAAATGAAAATGATAAATAATTCTGACTGCAGGTAATACCTAATAAAACATGAGTGTGTGTGCAATAATATTATTCTAGTTGCCAAGCTACCAAGGAGGAAGAAAGAGATAAAACCTCCTGAATGTGCTTCATCTGCTTCGTGAGGGACCCTGCTTGGGATGGGTTTAGGGGGTCTTGCTCAGTGGTCGGCACCAAGATCTTCTCTGTATGAAGAAAAGGAAAAATCATGGGATCATAGAGTGGGTTCGGTTGGAAGGGACCTTTAAATGTCATCTAGTCCCAGCCCCCTGCAGTGAGCAGGGACATCTGCAACTAGGATGGTGGGTAGTGGTAGGACTGGGGGGAATGGGTCAAAACTAGAGGTGGGGAGATTGAGATGAGAGGTTAGGAAGAAGTTCTTCCCCAGGAGGGTGGGGAGACGCTGGCCCAGGTTGCCCAGAGAGGTGCTGGAAGCCCCATCCCTGGACATGTTGAAGGCCAGGCTGGCTGGGGCTGTGAGCAACTGATCTAGTGGAGGTGTCCCTGCCCATGGCAGGGGGTTGGAACTGGATGATCTTTAAGGTCCCTTCCAACCCTGACAATTCTATGATCTCCCACATGGGTGGGTTCTGCTGCTGCAAAAGGTGATGGCCTTGAAGTCAGCTCCTCAAACTCTTCCTGTGATAGAACCAGCAAACAAACAAGTGAAGACAACCCATGGCTGAGCCCCCATGAATGTGTTTAATGCATCTGCTGCTCATGCAACCACTTGTTTGTGCACATCTCTGGGGGTTGCCAGATGCTACCTGGGCAATTAACGGGGTGAGCTCGCCCCTAATGGGTTTTCAGAAGCAGAACCCAAACCACTGAGCCCTCTCTTGCAATTCTCCAACCAACAGAGCTGCTGCCTCAGTCTTCCAATTGGAAAGGGGTAATTGCATTATCAGGGAGAGCTCTCCAGATCTCCCAGGAGATGTTCTGGACCTAGCAGGATCAGGTCCTGAGCACACATGATTCACTGAAATAAAGTGGTCTGCGTGTTTAAACTTGGCTTCCACATTTGCTCCCAGAAATGAATGGCCCACACTCATCTGGAGGTCCATAACTGAGGTGGTTGTAAGGTCTGGTGAGAGCTTTCTGTGGTGAGCAAGTGTCGTCCTGCTGCTTTCAGGTGTGAAAATCCAAGCTGGAATTCTAAAGTTGCTTCTGGCCCAACATGTGCAGAAATACAGGCGTGCAAGAATTGCATTTTTATTGCTTTTTCCTTTCTGGGCACTCTTCTGGCTCTTCTCCTGCTGGAGGAGGTGGCACCAGCCCCAAGGAGCTGTGAATTGGATGCTAGAGCTAGAGCCACCCATCAGTCCCCCCAGATGATGCTCATTTCTCTTTTAGATGAAGAAACCACTCAAAGTTCTCTCCAGCTGTTAAACTGGCAAGCTAAAAGAAATCAGAAGTGAACTTCATGTGAAATCTCACTGCAGAATTACTGGTGGGCACTTACTCCATGAAAAATAGAATCAAACCAAGTAGAAGATTAATTTTAAGAGACAGAGGAAGAAAAGCACATGGGAGGAGAAGCACAAAAGCAGCACCAGATCAACACGGTGTGATGAGCTGGGGGATGTTATTTTTTGAGCACAATACTTGCAAATGTCACCCCTATTTTTCTTCTTGTAATAGTCTGACTATGGGGCTTGTCTGAGCTTCCAGCCAGAGGCTGGGCTGCAGCAGGACCTCCCAGCAGCCCAACAAGGAGCCACTTGCAGCTGCCAACCAAGCCTGACTCCTGGATTCCAGGATGTCAGGTGAAGGATTTTCAGGAGGAGGCTCCTCTGTGCAGACAGTTATGACTCTTCTGGGCTCTGCAGACATTTCTATCAGCCCTGGCCATCACTCAAATACTTGTGAACCATGACTAACGTGAGCCCACACGTAGCTCTCAGCAAGCACACCGGGTGGTTGAACGCTGGAGCAGAGAGGTGGTGGAGGCCCCATCCCTGGAGACATTCAAGGTCAGGCTTGGTGGGGCTCTGAGCAACCTGCCCTAGGTAGAGATGTCCCTGCTTATTGTAGAAGGGTTGGACTAGATGACCTTTGGAGGTCCCTTCAACCCAAAACATTCTATGATCCCTCATGAGCTGCCCACCTGGCTGGGTCACACCACGTGGCCAGGTAGCCAGTGTGGAAATCCAGCCATGGAAACATTTGAGGCATCCAAGCTGAAGAGACCAGAGAAAAACCTGGGTCAATGTACACACGCTTGGGTCACACCTATGATGGCAGCTCTGACAGATTGAGTCACCAAAAGATTAGAGGAAAGTTCCCTTCTGTTTTCATGAATGAATAAACCCCAAGATTTTTCTAGGGTGTGGAAGAAGATAAGGCTTTAGGAGAAAATGCAACTGTGTGTGTAGCCTTCAGGTCTACCTACTGCTTCCAGCACATGGCTAGAATCAGCTGGTATGTGATGGTGTAACACAGAGGTGCCTTCAAGTCATCTCCTAGTGGACCTGAGATCCTTATTGCAGTTGTGGAGGGTCTACAGGTTTTATGGAGGTCTCCATGTACTGCCCAAGTCCTGATGGCCACATGGAAAAGCTTTTTGATGGATTATTCACTGGAGCTGTTTGCATGTGGTGGAGCTAATGGTGGAAGAACCTTTGCTATGCCTACCTAGACCCCTGGAAATCCATGGAGACAGCTGTGGCACCAGGAGCATCTACCTCTGGTTGCTCCATGAGCCAAAAGTAAAGGGCAGAGACAGGCTGTGACCCTTATTCCAGCTCACTAGGAGCAGCAGAAAGAAGAAGCAGGTTGAGAGAGCTGATTTTGCTGGCTAACATCTCCAAAGACTTGGATACTATGGGGGTGGGAGGTCCCTGGAAGAACATCTCTTTGGGTCTGCACAATAGGTTTGTGGACCAAACCCTACCACCACTACCCAAAGTCTCAGATGAGCAAGAACATGCTCCACTGACCCTATACTGATACACAGAGTTCAGAGAACAAACTGGAGCACCAGGCAACCTGGAGACTCATCATGTAGGTGCTGAAGCCACCTTCACCCTACCCTAGAGTGGCCTTGCAGGGCTTAGACCACTAGTGACCAGAGGCTGGGCAGAGCCAGCGATGGGAACCCCGTCAACACTTTCTTGGAGCAACTTCATGGGGTCTAAGTGGGTCCTTCACAGCAGATCTTTTTTTTTTTCTATTTTTGCCTCTACCATGAGCATGGGGTTTGAGGTGAGTGATCACATGGGGTTTGGGGTAAGTGATCACACGGGGTTTGGGGTAAGTGATCACACGGGGTTTGGGGTAAGTTATCACACAGGGTTTGAGGTGAGTGATCACACGGGGTTTGGGGTGAGTTATCACACGGGGTTTGATGTGAGTTGTCACACGGGGTTTGGGGTAAGTGATCACACGGGGTTTGGGGTAAGTTATCACACAGGGTTTGAGGTGAGTGATCACACGGGGTTTGATGTGAGTTGTCACACGGGGTTTGGGGTAAGTTATCACACGGGGTTTGAGGTGAGTTATCACATGGGGTGTGCAGGCTCCAACCAGCCTAGGAATGCAGGACAGCCCAGAGACCATCCAAGGGGCTTTGTCTTCTGCTGCCATCCTATCTAGTCTTGCTCAAGAGAAGGTGAAAGCCCGGGCAGATAAATGTGGCTGCGACAGGAGCTCCTCCACTGAACTTTTGGACTCCTTACAGCACGAAACTATATCTTACCCCCTCCCTGGCTCCACAAGATGTCTGTGAAAGATGCAGCCAGGACTGCTCAAGTTCACCCAGTGGGGAAACGTCGTGTGACGTGAAGGCTGCAGCTTTCCCCCCCTTATCTGGGAGGCAGCTGATGAAGGGCCTGGCGTCAGTCTGGCAACTCTGATGGCTCCCATTTAGCACCAGCAAGAGCTGCCTATCAGCAGAGAGCTGGGGCAGATAGCAGGGACTATCTAATCACATACCTTTTGCATTAGTGCTGCCATATATCCCCTTCCATTTACAATCAGGAGGCTGGACCCGCTCTGGATTTTCACAGGAATGAACTGTCAACAACCCCATCCTTCCCAAGGCCTAAAAATGGGTGTTTTATCACAGAGGCCAGGAGACTTCTTTTCTTAGACTTCCAGGCAATGGCCGGAGCAGACTTGGAGCCCCCACCAGCGAGACATGAAGGAGACCTTTTTGAGATAACAACAGTTCACTTGGCTCTCTCAAGAATGCCTCATGGCTGTTCCTTTTCAAAGCCAGAGTAAGGAAACCAGCTCAATTAGAGCATATCAAGAAACTTTGTGTCTCCTGGTTTGTTTACCTTTTATCAGCATTCTTAATATGCTTTCCTGCTTCTCCACGAGGAGCAGGAGCTTTGTAAAAGGGCAAGGAAGGAAGAGGCAGCTTTTGAAAGCAGAAAATCAGAGTTAATAACAGGACAGCAAACAACTGCCACCAGCTTGCTGAGGTCTCACTGCGTGGTTAAATTGCATTTCAGTTTTGCAGAAGAACATAGTTTGGTTTAACACCCGTTGACAACCTGTAATCTCTCCCAGGTCCTGTTTAAATAGTTCTTTCTGGAGCCAAATGCCCATCAGGACTTGTCCTAAATGAAGAGCCCACTTAAACATCTTCCCTAAGATGGTTCTTCAAAGCCAAGCCCTGACTCTGCAGCAGACTCAAGTTCCTCAGCTCTTAGAGCTGATGTTATGCCATTAATTGCAGGCGTAATTAACGATGGCCAAATCTCCAAAAAAAAGTGCCAAATTAGATCTTACTTGAGACAAGCAGATGGATTTTGGCCAAATCCTGCCTGCTGCTGAAGCCCAGGAGTCTGGGCACAGATGGAGAATCAGATTTGCAGCCTTCACATGAGTCAGGCTGGAATCAGATGCTCCAATCTTCCTGACTGGAGATGTGGCCACTCAATTGCCTTAAGTTCTTCTGAAAATAAAAGTATTCCTTGGGAGGCTGGTTGCTTCATCCTACTTAGGATGAGTAGCCTATAAAGGGTGTTTTTCCTCCTGCTCCCCTCTTCTCATGCAGTGTCCTGCTCTGCCACCCAGATTCCTGATTCCTCTCGTGCCAAGAAGGGAAAATAGTAACAGAACAAGGAGATGAATCCTCCATAAAAATCTGGTTTTAACCCAGTGAAAGCCCTGGGTGGATGTTCAGAGGGTTGAGTTCACACTTGCTGCATCCCAGCCCCACACTGAGCTGTTCAAACCTCAATCTGCAACCTCTATTTAACTCAATTTTATTTGAAACTGTCTTTATTGAGTCATTTTGGGACAATTTGGAGATGGGGAAGACAAAGCCTGGCCAGTGAAGTCCAACTTTCAGGGGGCTGGGCTATTAAACATCCAGTCTCACCCTGTCCCTCCAGAAAACTCATTTTACTCCTTTCCCACTGGGAGATAAGATGCAGGTCTGCTCCCATCCCAGGGCCCTTTAGGCTGGGACACAAATAGCTTTGGAAATGTTCTTATCTACGCTTAAACATCCTTTCAGAAAACACATCAGCCTGCAAAGGGCTCTCTGGGTACCACGAAGCCTCTTCAGAAGAAAAATGGGAGCTCAGCCCACCACCAGAGCTTTGCTTTGCTCTTCACACCACCAACCCACAAGCACAGAGGGAAAAATGTTGGAGGAGAAGCTTCCTACAGACTGTTCCTAAAGGAACCTGCTCACAGATTTTGAGGGGTCTGAGCAGGTTGTCTCTGAGGGTTGGGTCCAGCACATAGAATCATAGGCTGGAAGGAACCTCCAGAGGTCATCTGCTCCAACCTCCCTACACCAGCAGGGACATCTCTACCTAGGGCAGGCTGCTCAGAGCCCCAGCAAGCCTGACCTTGAAGGACTCCAGGGATGGGGCCTCCACCACCTCTGAAAAATCCCAGGCTCATATCAATCACTGGAAGCAGAAATGGCTCAGAAAACATGGGCAAGTTGAAACCTAGTCCTGGATGGCTTGGGGGTGGCCGGGATGTCCTCAGGTTCAAGCCCCCGTGCTCTGCAGCCTTCCTGAACCCGACCTGCTGCTCACGTCGGTCACACTTGGCTCCCCTGGGTTGAGATTGCACAACCAAAGCTTTGGCAGCACTCCTGTGATGGTGCCAGTAACAAGTGATCACTAACTCCTGACACATCTGCTGCCTGAGGACATTCAAACCCTGTCTGCATAAACCATTATACACATTTTTGAGGAAAAAAAAAACAACAGAAGAGTTTGGTCTTGCATATCAGCAACAGCCTCTCCTGGCCCCCATGCCAGCCAGAACTAAGGTTGGACCTGATGATCCTAAAGGTCTTTTCCAACCTACATCTTTCTATGATTCTATGACCTGGTCCCTCACACCTCTGCAAAGGGGCTCCAGGATCTGGCAGCAGATGGTTGTAACTGGGTGAGTGTCTCACAGGGTCAGGCTTGGTGAGAGCTGCTGAGGTGGGTTTTGAAGCCTGTCTTGGACTCCTGTCTCAGAGAACATCAGGATTTCCTCTCCTGGTATCAGAGGAGATGGAGTGATGGGAGCACAGTGTGAGGCTGAGGGAGCTGGGAGGTTGAGGCTGGAGAAAAGGAGGCTCAGGGGAGACCTTCTGGCTCTGCACAATTTTCTGCAAGGAGGTTGGAGCCAAGTGGGGTCGGGCTCTTCTCCCAGGGAACAAGTGATAAGACAAAAGGAAATGGCCTCAAGTTGCCCCAGGGGAAATTTAGATTGGATATTAGGAAAAATATCTTCGCTGAAAGGGTCGTCAAGCCCTGGAACAGGCTGCCCAGGGAAGTGGTGGAGTCACCACCTCTGGACGTGTTTAAAAGTTGTGTAGATGTGAATAAAGGGAGAGGCAGAGCTGGAAGAGACTCCTCCAAACATCTCCCCTGCCCAGTCTTGCCCTGGGGGTAAGACATGGCTGCTACATGACATGGATGCTACCACTCCAAGGGAACAATTTGTTCCCAACCCCCCTGCCTGATGTCTCCCAAACCTCTGGTGCTGTGGAGCACCAGGAGCCTCTTGCAGACCACCTCAGGAAGAGCAGTGGGATGGAGAGGTGACTTTAATGGCTGATGGCAGCTTGCAGAAGAGCTGCAGGCTCCTTCCCATGGCCTTCGGGGTCAGCAGCGGCCGCTGGGTGGGTCTCAAGGATGGATTTCCACCACCCTGCACTCCCCACGCTGGGGTTTTCAGAGGCTGACACGTTGCAAAATAAGAACAGCATGTTTGCAGCACGCTATCAAACCTCAGTGGCTTCCTCTATCCCCACAGGACTGGTGGAAATGGTCAGAGAAGATAGCAGGGAGCCAGGCCCACCGCCTCTTGGCCTGCAGCCCGGAGAGCAGAGCAGGGCCATTTTCCATCAGCTCTGTTTATGACTTGTCTCTCCCCAGTGCTGGAACTACCTTTGCCCTTGGATAAAAAGCTTGTCTCCAAGTGTTTCTGAGGTTAATCACTCCGATCATGGCATTTTCTGGTGGGACACGTTGCTGTCAACCTAGAGGAGCTACAACCTGCAGGAATCCAGGAGATCTGTGGGGTCTCTGCTGGCATTGCAGCCCCACATGCTTCAAACCTTGAGGATTTCATCTGCCCTTTAAAGAACAGCAGATTTTTGGGTTTGTTTTGGGGTTTTTTAATTCATTCATTTAATCACACAATCACAGAATGTCAGGGGTTGGAAGGGACCTCTGGAGATCATCATGTCCAACCCTCCTGCCAGAGCAGGACCACAGAATCTAGGCCAGGTCACCCAGGAACGCATCCAGACGGGTCTTGAAAGCCTCCAGAGGAGACTCCATGACCTCTCTGGGCAGCCTTTCAGTGCTCTGGAACCCTTACAGTAGAGAAGTTCTTCCTCATGTTGAGGTTAATGAACTTGCCCAGATCACCCGCTTGTGCAGTGAGATCACAGAATCATTTAGGTTGGAAAAGACCTAAGTCCATCGAGTCCAACCTTTGTCCAACATCTCCCTGACCCCTAGACCATGTCTTAAAGCACCACTCATTTTTCGAACCCCTCCAGGGATGGAGATGTTTAGAGAAGTTTTATTTGGCTTAGGCAGGTACCTCTTGCACCCCCTCCCAGGCTAGAAAAGGTGTCTCCTCACACACTCACATCCCCCCAAATAAAAGGGCTGCATCACCCCCTGCATTACATGGAGAACCATCATTTCATTCCCTTAATGGAACACATTTTTACAGGGCCTTCACCCCATCCCTGGAACTGCTGGCTGCTTTTTCTTGGCCGTGTTTTCTCCGTGCACTTTGTTTCCTTATCACACCATATAATTTTCAGACGAATGAAAATCTGGGCTTGTGCTTGCACAAACACTTGGACCTCAAAACCTTGCCCTTGCCAACTCTTAGAAACGTATCCTCATAGCTGATGGGTTTTGTAAGGCCCTGGTCCTGGGAGACCTGTGAATATATCAGAATCTTGATTTTAATTTTTTTTTTTTTTTCTCAGAAGTCATTTTCTAGCCTTACAGAGAAAAGCAAATTATTGGGAACCCCAATAATGCAAAAGGTTGAAGGCAGAGCAAAAGAACTCCCTTGTTCTGATTTCAAAGAAAATGCATTTGCTGGATTTTTAATGGGATCTAGAGAGCTGGGGTTGGCAGAGGTTTGGGAACACAGCCCAGGACCCTGCTCCAGCACCTCCTCTGGACACAGGCTCCAGGGCAGCACCTACTCCTCGACTGAGGTTCTACCCTGGGAACTTCTCCACCATGGTCTCCAGACATCACCATTTCCAGGCTGTTTTTCAACTTGTTGCATAAACTAAAGATGTATTGTATGTATCTGACCACCCTTGCCAAGGTAAACACGCTCAGAGATGCTTTTTTTCCAGGCATTCACAGTCAAACCAGTGCAAATAGTAACAATCCCCACATTAGACCCAAACTGCTGTGAAATAATAAAAGCAGGTGACACCATAACCCTGTGTCTTCAATCATGGGTGCAATGCTCTCCTGTCTATCTGCTGCTCTCCATCCCAAAGCACTTGGTAATTAATAGATAAGTGATAAGACAGAGAGGAAGCAGAACAATTCATTTTTATGAAAGATTGAGGCACTGTTTGCTTCCCTTAGAGGGATCTGGTAGCAAAAAGTCCATTGCTGATGCTGGAGAGGAGAGGATGGTGGTGAAGGGTGATGGTTTTAAGCTAGAAAAGGGGGGATTTAGGTTGGACATTAGGGAAAAGCTCTTTAATATGAGGGTGGTTGAGCACTGAGGTTGCCCAGAGAGGTGGTGGAGGCCCCATCTCTGGAGACATTCAAGGTGAGGCTTGATGGGGCTCTGAGCAGCCTGCCCTAGGTAGAGATGTCCCTGCTGGTGTAGGGAGGTTGGACTAGATGGTCTTTAGAGGTCCCTTCCAACCCAAACCATTCTATGAATTAAATCTCAGTGGTCAGACCTGTTGCAGCCCACAGGAAGGGTGCTGGGTGCCTGTCCCTCCATCACCACATCTCCATTCACAGCCAAGCAAGTGGGGACCTCTAAAATAATGGACACCTTGTAATTAAACAGTGTAGGACAAAAAAGGCAGAGAGATATCACAGGGGTGTGCTGGAAGCTGGCAGGAGGATCTGTACCTGGCTTTACAGGAATTTTGCAGAGCTCTACACCAAAGCCAAGGCACAGCCATGAAGGTGAGAGCATCAGGGTCTCAATACATAGAGATTTCACCCTCCCACTTTCACACACAACCCCCCCAGGTCCCTTTCTGCTGCCCCACAACCCGAGGGGAGCAGAATGTGCTTGCTCAACTCCTGGAGAGTTAATTGTAGGCTAATAACATGTGCTGGCATGTGGGCTGGGACGTGAAGTATGCGTGGAGGTGCCTCTGGAAACGTGGCCCGGAGAAAACACCCCCTTTTACCCACAGAAGCACCTTCAACAACAGGAATTCCTTCAGATCTACAGTCATTCAACCCCTAAAGCCACTTTTTGTTACTATGCCAGGCAATAAAAGCACAATAAATGAAGGAATTTACGCATCAGGCAGCTCAGATTCCTCTCCCCCCTTTCCCAAGAGCAGTATGAGAGGACAGTTAACGATGCTGGTTTATGGGATAAATATTTTGACAGACTATATTTTGATACCATAAATTTTAACAGTTCTGGCTGTTTTTAAAACTCTTGTTTTTCCCCTGTCCAGGAATCTGTGTAAAGTAGTAATATCTGAAGTGTTTCTTAAGGAGCATAACCTGTCCCTAGGAAAACATTCTCCTGCCCTTAAAATAACATCGCTTCGCCTGACAAAGACACTAAATGTCTGCACTTGCAACGTGCTCAAAGCTCTTTTATTCCATCTCTGGGGGAGATCTTGTGATCACTCGTGTGTAGGACCACGTTGGCCACACCACCCCTGCACCCCTGAAGCTCTGCTCTACCTGGTCTTGCTAGGAGTAAGACCTCGGGATGGGTTCATCCTACAGGTGAATCCAGCAGGAGAAGTTGGGATGCTAAAGCTGCTGCATTTCTGATTCTGCAATGCGAGGCATGTTTGGAACATACATCTTGGTTACTTCAAGTGACAGCAAAACTGAGCCCGTGGCCCAAGGTGTGTTTGTTGTGGAGTCAATGACAAGCTGCCCTTGGCTTCCAGGGGAACCTCAGGGTGCTGAGATGAGAGGATGTGAGAAACTGGGCAGCTCTTGGGCTGGGAATGTGTCCCTGCCATAAAACTGCCACCTCCACCTGTCTGCCAGGGTTTGCCTGGCTCTGAGGAGCAGTGTGCTCTTAGTTCAGCACAGAGAGAGAAGGGAAAGCTCTTCCCACAGAGCCCACCATAACTGGATGTACCTACAAATGAAGGAGCTTCCACCTTGCCTGCTAAAGAAACCATCACCCATCCTGTCCATTTGTGAGGCTCTTGGTCCTTCCTCACACATCATCTGAGCCCAGTTTCCAATAAGAAACTTGGTTTTTGAGACCTCCAGTGTCACAGCAGTTGACCTGCAGTGTTGGCCAAGAGGTGGATTTGCTTCTCCAAGGGGTGACCAGCATCTTCTGCTGCCTGTGTGCATGGGAGCAGCATGGGCAGACCAGGGGACATCATCCAGCACAGACAGGATTGTCTGCAAGGGACAGAGGCTGCAAATCCCAACTACACCCAGCTTCATTAATGCCACTTCTTAATGAACAACCTGTTTAATTGCACAGCTGAAAAACCACCACTTTAGAACATCTTTCCAACATGCCTCTTGGATGTGATTACCCCCAGATAGGTCTGTTAATGAGATGAATTTCAAACACCTTCCAACTGAAGTTTATCTAGATGTTGGGCTGCACTGGGACACGCTTCCCACAGCAGAGCTTAAATTCTCTATTAAAATTCTCATATTTAAGAGAAATCTGCCACAGCTTCACCTTTTGCAACAATTTTTGCTGGCCTCATTTTTCTCTTTCCTAGAAAAAAAAAGAATCTCTATGAACAAGCAGAGTCTGTGTCACTCTCCAGACCTGGCAGCTCAGGGCTGAGAACCAGATAGGCAGAAGAATGTTGCTGGGAGAAGGATCTGGCTGTATCTGCTTCCCAACTTTCCCATGCCCAGAAATGAAATGTGGACCCCGGCACCTCGGTGTCTGGCTCCAGCTCTAAAGTGGTTTCCACTAGTTATAGAACATGCTGACAGCCTCTTCAGATAAGTAGGGCAAGGCAAGGGCACCCGGGTGCTTGGCAGCCGGAGACGCGGGCGTCCTGCTTGGGTGGCTTCAGGAGCAGCTTGTGAACCCCAGTCCCGGTGTCTATGGACAACTCCACCCCAAGTATAAACCCCTTTGGTAATTTAAGGCTCATTAAACCCTCTAATCAATAGTGCAGGACACTTGGAAGCCCTCAAATAATCCATTAGTGTAAATGTGAGGAGAATGGGAAGGTGCTCGCTGTGGAAGGGGAACTGGCTTCTGAGTCTGCTCCTAAAGTTAAAAGATTTCAACCTTAGGTTTTTACACCATTGCCCAGATCAAATAATTCACAGCACCCAAACCTTTTAATGGCATTCATGGAATCTCTGTTCTTTTGTCTTTCTCAAGGATTAAAATTTCAATGGGATCTGGAGCTCTCACATGGTGACTTTTTTTCCAACGAGTTCAAATAGTTCCAATGAATTTGGAATGATGGAATTTTATGGAATGATGGAATTTGGAATGATGGAGTTTGGAATGCTCTTCTGGGGAGGTGGGGGAGACAGAGATCTTGAGAGAGCTCCGATCTGGAGGTAGATGTAATTTTGCCTCTCTGCAGAAGCTTGCACAACTGACCATTAGCAAAATTGTCTTTGGCGTCAGGAAGGTTCCTCCTGCACTTTCAGGTCTCTCTCACACCATTACAGTAGCTCCATTTCACAACTGAAAGTGTAGAAATTGCTTTATGGCACTATAAAGCTCTGCTAGAGATAATAGGTTGTTTTTATCAAGCAAAGCCTCTTTCCTTATTAAGATATTTCAGCCAAACAGGAAGGAGCCTGCAACATTCTTGCCCTGAGATCCCTGATGTCCACAAGGTGTGGTGGGACCAACGTTTGAATGGCCAAGTGACCCAAGGACACTTTAGGGTGAGAAATAAGCAGGAAGGGACTCAGAGCCTTTGGCAACCCAAGGTTCTAGCAGGGCAATGACCACAAAAAGGGTTTCACGTGTGAATTTGGGGCAGAAGCTGCTTTTTTGATGGTTTCCACATCTGCTCAGGCCACGCTGGCTGAGCCAGGGCTTGAACAAACACTCCCGAAACGTGTCTGCAGAGCGGGGGGAGAGGCTGTCACAGGGTATTACTTCCATCCTTGTAATGTTGCTGAAACAGAAGTAGAGGCTCTTTCACACACACACATTATGCTGTAGCATAAACATAGCCTGGAGGAGCCCACTCGGATTTCAAAGCTGCTCCGTGCAGTCCATCAGCCCCACACAGCAGTTTGCTCACACACACACACAGGTTTTTTTCATGACAATGAAAAGAAAGCTTCTGCCTAACAAAAAAAACCCCCAGAGTTGATAAGGCTGCTCTGCCTCTTCTCCAAGTAATCTCTTCCTAATCAGCTGGACAGCCTGAAGGGCTGGAGCACCTCTCCTATGAGGACAGACTAAGAGTTGGGGTTGTTCAGGCTGGAGAAGAGAAGGCTCCAAGGAGACCTTCTTGTGGCCTTCCAGGATCTGAAAGGGGCTCCAAGAAAGCTGGGGAGGGACTTTTTAGGATGTCGGATAGTGGTAGGACTGAGGGGAATGGCTCAAAACTAGAGGTGGGGAGATTCAGATGAGATGTTAGGAAGAAGTTCTTGCCCAGGAGGGTGGGGAGACACTGGCCCAGGTTGCCCAGAGAGGTGCTGGAAGCCCCATCCCTGGACATTTTGAAGGCCAGGCTGGCTGGGGCTGTGAGCAACTGATGTAGTGGGAGGTGTCCCTGCCCATGGCAGGGGGGTTGGAACAAGATGATCTCTAAGGTCCCTTCCAACCCTGACAATTCTGTTTTTTCTCTGATTTTCTATGCAGAGGTGTTAAGGAGAGGAAGGCACAGGAATGAATCAGAGCCAGCCCAGCAGCAGAGTCTGCTGTGCAAAGAACGTCATGCTCGTGGGGAAGTGGTTGAACTGGTTTCTTTCCCTGAAAAAGGCCCTAAGAAGAGCTGGAAATGTTTTTGTAGAGCAAATGTCAACAATGCAGCACTCTCCCCCCTCGTCTCCTTCAGCAGAGACCCAAAGCTCAGCCCCGGAGAGGCACGTAAGGCATAATTCAAAGCAGGCTATTTAAATCTCAATTCAGAATTACGCTCATATCAAGGAAACTTAATTATCTGCATTTTAACATCTTATCTCCACTATGATTTCTCCAAACAAACAGCAGTCTGGAAACAGCCAGGAGATAATCCACCCAATCTCTGCTATCTCAGGCGGGGAAGTCAGTGCCTGGGGCAGCGGAAAGAGGTTGGGGAGGGGGAGCCAGGAGCACCCGATTCCCAAAGAGACTGGGAGCTGGATGCTTGCCCTGGAGTGGGGCATCATCTCCTGCTGGGGCTTGGCCAGCCTGGAATTGGGCTGGTTGCATGGGCAGAGCATCGTGTCCTGCACAAGCTTCTCCTCAAGCTGCTGGCCCCAGGTCACTGCAAGGAAAGAGGCTCTACAGTGATCAGTGTCAACCCCACCAGCACAAGATGTTGCTTCAACCAGTCCTTGGCCAAGATGCTCCTCTGTGTGTTACCAATATGACAACACACTGAAATTCCTAAGGAGAAATCACATGCGAGTAAGAAGTTGTGGAAATATGGAAGATTTTGGGAAAAAACCCCATTTTTTCAGCATTCCTTTGAAGGTGAGAGCTTTTCTGGATTTCATGTTTCCCAACCAAGAGTTAGGCAACAAATTTTCCCTCCTAATATCTCAGAAGCATAAAGGCTGGATCCTGGGTCTAGCATCTCTAGTCCTTCAGTGACCACGGGCTCTTGGACACTCCTGTAAGGTCAACAAGCCTAAAAGCAGTTTGGGGATTGAATCATCTCAGTTGAAACTTCCCCCCACAATATTCTCCACAAGCTACATCCCAAACACAACCACCTCCTTATGATCACACGAGAAGTGCTGACCTAACTCTGGCTCCAAGGTCTGATCCTACCACATCAGTGGCAGAACTTGTGATGACGACAGTGCTAATGATTAATTCTGATAATAATTAAATGTCAAGGAGAACTTTGCATCCAGAATGATACCGTAAGCACCAGCAAACACTTTGCAGATAGATGGAACAAAGTGTGTAGAAGTTCACCCACGTGTGATGTTGCCCATTTTCACACTTCCAAAAAGGGATCCAGGATGGGATAGTCCCATAGAGCTTGGATCAAAGACATAATAATTTAATATTATGTCCAACTTGTGGTTAAACTTTCACTGATATTACCAGGGCTGAGCTGCTCCCAGCCCTCTCCCCAAAACCTCATAACCAAGTGTGTTCCACCAGAGGTAGAAGTGGCCTCTTGCTCTGTGCTCATTCAGCAAGATCCTCATCCAAGCCCTCACCCAAAATCCTTGTGTAGCTATGGGCTGATCTTCCACAAGATCTTCAGAAGGAATTTCCATGAATATAGGTTGTCTCATACATATTTCTATTTATTTACTTGTTTTCTAGCTGGAAAATGCAAAGCAAGAAATGGGACATCACTTATTTTGACCTCATCTCCAACACTACACCTGTACAGAACTGGAATTTGGCCCTATAATTTTATTTTTAGATAGGAGAGAGCAAGGGAATTCCTCTGAGACTCTCCCAAACCAAGATGCTTCCTAAAAATAGCTGCTCAGGTTGTTTTCTGGCCTGAGGTGCATTGCATTTTAATGGTGTTAGAGGGAAGGCTGCATTTTTACCTGGCAACCTCTTCATCTTGTGAATGATCATGTCTCAAGGGCCACCACTCCCTGTCCCACTTTAAAGGTGGGTTTTCTTGTTTGTTTGTTTTTGGAAGCTCTGTCATTGTGTTCAGCAGGCACCATAATGAATGCTCTGCTGGGGAGGTGTGATGGCTTTCTCTGCAAGTCATCCTGGAGCAGATACAGGAGCTTCTCTCCTGAAAAGAGCTCACATGAAGAGAATTTTGGAGAGTCATGAAGCTGGCTCTGGATCTCAGCTTCACCCAACACCAAGGGTAACACCAAAAGTCTGGCAACCTCTTTTGAGGGTCTTGCAGTGGCTGTGCAACCTCTGCTGCACATTTACACTGTATCATAGAATCACAGACTGCTTTGGGTGGAAGGGACATTTAAATGTCACCCAGTCCAACCCCCCTGCACTGAGCAGGGACATCTGCAACTATCTCAGGTTGCTCAGAGCCCCAAACAACCTCCCCTGCAATGGTTCCAGGGATGGGGCATCAACCACCTCTCTGGGCAACCTGGCACAGGCTCTCACCACCCTCAGCATCCAAAATCTCTCCCTTCTCTCTAGTTTAAATCTCCCTCTTTTAGTTCAAAACCATCCCCCCTTGTCCTGTCCCAACAGGCCCTGCTCAACAGTCTGTCCCATCTTTCTGACCAGCATTTAAGCATTAGTCTCAGTCTTCTGCTTGCCTTCAAGCAATAGATCATTTGCAGGAATCATCCCCCAGAAGATTCAAACACTTGTGGTGACTTCTTGTTATAGGTACTGGAGGTGTCCTGGAGCTCAGGACCACCCTAGGAGCTCTCATCCATCCCATCCTGAGGCAGCTCAAGTTCAGGCTGAAGCTGTCACCTTGTCACCTCCCAGAAGATCCAGGAGCCTGCCCAGGAAGCCCTGGGCTGTCTTCTCTGCTGGTGGCACCAACCCAAGGGCAATGAGACACAGGCAAGGTGCCTCCTCAAGATTGGTTCTTGTACCTTGATGTGCAGTTTTCCTCATCATGGGGGGAAAAAAGGTCATTGCAGAGTAACCTTTAAGAGCATTAAAAGGTCTTCTCTCTAACAAAGTGATTTATTTGTGTGTGTGTTTGCTGTGATCTGCTTGAAAAGGAGAATTACACAGAAACCTACAAAGTGGGAGAAACACACAAACCACGAACTTGTGTTTTCTTTTTTTATGATGATGCACAACTCAGTGTGTGAGAGTGAGTCCCAAGCCAAGCTCCAACCCTTCCATGGACATTTCCCAAGCCTGGCCACCTTGGGCTCCCTCCGCAGACAGTGGAGAGCTCTGTGCATCTCCAGTGGGCACTGCCTAAGACCTTAATTACTCCCTAAGATCTTAATTAATCCCTGGAGGTGTTCACCTGCATTCCTCCACTCCAGAAGGAGCCAAGAGCAACTACACTTTTACTCCAGGAATCTCATGCAGTGAAATGCCTAAAGAAGTGTGGGATGAACCCAGAGAAGTGCACAACTGTGCAATGAATTGTGTTTATTGCCCAAGTTTGGGCTCTTTCCCTGCAGTGAAGGATCTTCTCACTACTGTTGAACTCTCTGTGGCAACCCTCTCAGCAGAAGAGCAGCACTGAAGCCTCCTTGACAACCCTTCCCAGGTTCACTTGGGATTTATCCCTCTGGAATAGTTCTGCTGTTCCAAAGCTCAGATTGAATCTTCCCATCAGAGAAGAAGGGGGAAATTCAAACTCAACTCCCTGGCACAGGGTCTGAGCTGCCACCAAATCTGGTAGAAACAGGGGAAACACTTAAAAACCACAGAATCCCAGTGTGGTGGGGCTGGAAGGAACCTCTGGAGATGCTCTGGTCCAACCCCCCTGCTCCAGCAGCTCACCCAGAGCAGGGGGCCCAGGATCACATCCAGGTGGGTTTGGAATCTCTCCAGAGAAGGAGACTCCACAACCTCTCTGGGCAGCCTGTCCATGGGTGCCAGATCCTCTGGTGATGGGTGGTGGACACCAAGCACCACACCCACCTTCCTTTGCACCATTTCAGCCCCACTCTCCCTTGTTCCCAACCACTGGCTGAGCTCAGCTGTTCACTAGCTCTCAACTTTTGCTAGATTTATCCAAGAACATCTTTGGGCTTCCTCCTCCATTCTGTGCAGCTCAGGGAGGAATGGGTGAGATCCACCCGAGTGCTGAGCTCTCCTGAACCCTCTAGGAAACCCTTCCCAGCCTGGTGGCTCCTGGGATTGGCAGATTGGGGCTTTTCATCAGTGAAGGGCTCAGCTCTGCTGATGGTCCCAGGTGTCCCCCATCCACGTGAGGCTTTTGGTGGGACCACTGCACCACGTGCCTTGCTGAGCTCTTGCTCTACCTGTGGGATGGCAGGTGGCCACGGTCAGAAGTTCCTCCTCAGTGAACTGTTCATCCCATCTCCAAGGAAAACACCCTTTTTATGTGCTGAACCCAGCATCTCCTTCCAAATGTAACAAATTAAAGCGTAGGAAAGCTTGAAAATACCTTAAATGCTGGGATAAGCAAAACTATAAAAAGCTGAGCACCACAAATCAGGGGCTGGACTGGGACAGGAGATTTAAGGGAACCTGGAAAATCTGGGGTTGTCTGGGTGAGGGGATCACGATTCCTTGGGGTTGTTTCTCCCTGGCATCAATTCATGGCACGAGTAGCTCCTGGATTTCTGCTGTTGTCTAAAGGGTTGGGTTTGCCTTTTGCTGGGAGGTTTTTTTTGGTTTCTCCAAGCTCTGTATTCCAAGAATGTCTTTTAAAACAGTCCCCACCATGAAAACGTTCTTCAGGACTTCCAAAAAAGCTCCTTACAGTGAGTTCAGGCTGTTTGCTTCACCCAAAGAGCTTTTTTTTTGCTGGTGTGTTTGCTCAGAGCTGGTGCCAAAATGAGCTGCACAGTGGGCCACTAAAAATGCAGCTTTTGGAGTTGTCCTCTGCAGTTTGCTCAGTCCTCTCTGGTTGGGTGGAAAGCACTTTTTCCCATGCAGAGAGGGACAAAAGAAGATCTTTACAAACCACTGAGTGTGTGTGTGTGCACAGAACTGCCTCCATGGCATTGCTGCTGGATCCAGACCATGGCCACTCGTCTTCTTGAGGAACCTGGATTATTTCAAGCCTTCATTCCAAAATTGTGAGCATCTCAGCAGCTTCTCCAGAGCCCTTCTCTGTCTTCTGTGCTGAGGGGCAGGTTAGAAACTCAGGTACTGGCTTTTTTTGCCCAGTCTTTGTAGGCTTTGGTCCCTGAGCACTGATGGAGGGTGGGTACAGTACTGTGGTGCTTAGGTGAGTTCTTCTGGAGACACGTGTGACACCAACCCAGAAGCTCAACCCAGAACTTACTGTGGCCTTTCAGGCCTTCAAGGGACCTACAAGAAAGATGGGGACAGACTTTTGAGCAGGGCCTGTTGGGACAGGACAAGGGAGGATGGGTTTAAACTCAAAGAGGGAGATTTAGACTAGAGAGAAGGAGGAAATTCTTAATGCTAATGGTGGTGAGAGCCTGTGCCAGGTTGCCCAGAGAGGTGGTTGATGCCCCATCCCTGGAACCATTGCAGGGGAGGTTGGGCTCTGAGCAACCTGAGATAGTTGCAGATGTCCCTGCTCAGTGCAGGGGGGTTGGACTGGATGAGCTTTAAGGCTGCTTCCAACCCAAACCAGTCTATGATTCTATGTGCCTTCTACATGATGTTCTCATGGTCTTCTGCTCAGCCTTCACCTTTGGAAATTTGTGGACATTTTGGCCCTTTACAGAGTTTCCACTTTCCTGTAAAACTAATGGCACAGAGACCGGCCCTGAAAAGCACCAAGTGGGTAACACCTGCACAGCACCAAGTCTCAACCCCTCCTGAGTTTCACTACCAGGGCTTGAAAGCACCTTCAAAACCATTCAATGCACTCAACAGCAACAAGAGCCATGCAGTGATGCACCAGAAAACAGTTTTCTCCTAGTTTAGAGGGATCCTATATCAGAAGAGCCTCCTGACACCTTCAAATGGGTCCATCCCCACATAAATAAATGCACGGTCTGATGTACAACCCATCCCTGAGCCAAACCTGCTCAAAGCAACACTTGCAACCATATCTGTGATGTTACAAGAGCCTGTCACACGAGGAACCAGAGGAAGGGACTTGTGCTTCTCCCTCCAGTTCTGGTTCACAGCTTTGGTGAGTTCTTCTGGAGACACGTGTGACACCAACCCAGAAGCTCAACCCACAACTTCTTGTGGCCTTTCAGGACTGTCAGAAAGATGGGGACAAATTTCTCCCCCAGTTTTATGTCTAAGATATCATTCGTGAGACCAGTTTTCTCCCAGTGCGTTTGCATTAAGAGTCCAAAGAGGAATTATCAGGAAAAATTGAGTTAATGGGATAAATATTCAGCCTTGTGAGAGAAGAATTGCAGCTTAGGAGGAAGAGGCACCAAATGCTGATGTCCCTGAATGCTTTCATTAGATATCACTTGGCGATGGGAGCTGGGAACATAAAACTAGAACAATTGGGGAAGCGAAAAAGAAAAAAAACCCAAAAAACCCAACCCAACAAAAAACCCAAAGGGAAAATGAGAAGTAGGAATTTTAAACAGGAAAAGCATGGCGTCAGGACGGGCGGAAGATAACAGAGTGCTCTGCTGAACACACAAACAAACAAAAAATAACAGAGACAAACTGGCAAAACATTCCCCTGGCTGCCTTAACCGCTGCTCTGCTGCAGGCACAGGTCCCCAGCCATGGCTGTGTCCTCTTGTCACTGCTCCAGCATCCTTCCCTGCAGATAAACCCCAGCAGACGGGAGCTCTCTGCTGCTCTGGGGGCTTGGTGACAAAGGAGGCAGCAGAGAGAGATGCCAAGGGAGCAGTGAGTAATAGTTCCCCTCTCGTTAAATGAGGAGAACACCTCTGACCTCTCCCTGAAGTGCTTTAAAACTTATTAGGAAAATGTTCTAGATAAGGGGTAGGGCCCATGGCTGGTGGTGTTGACGGTGGTGCTTGCACAGAGCAAGGTCTGCCCTTCAAAATCACATCCAAAATGGGATGTAAATGAACAAAATGACTGATTCCTCTCGGGCTCCCTGCTATAGGAAAGCAAAACACCACAGCTCTGGGACCAGCATGTTCCCTGCCCTCCCAGGGCCAAGCTCCATGAAGAACCCACCACAGCCATGTCCCTGCTCTCCCATTACCCATGCCACGCTGTCCCACCAGCACACACTGGAAATGTCAAGCCATGCACTGGGTTGAAGTGGTTTTGCTGAGGTCCCATCTCTGCTGTGGACTGAGCAGCAAGCGTGGGGTCCATCACCCCCACGGCTCCTTCTCGCCCATCCCTCCCAGCACGCTCAGGGAGACCTCCCAGTTCTTCTCCCGACCTTCTGGGGAGCTGAGAGAAGCCAAGAAAAGATCTCATGGCAGTGACTGCTCATATAATTAAAGCTTGGGTTCCTTTAAAAGACTAAAATCATCCCGAGACCTCAGCAAATCACCCTGGAGATATGAACAGCAGCCTTCAGATCCCCAGCCCCACTGACAGCCGTCAAGCAGAGAGGAAGACAGAGCCCAGGATCTCCTGGGGAATGTGGAGTTTATTCCAGTCACTCCAATTGTTCCTGACACCATTTCCCAACTCGTGCTGCATTCTCAGGAGATGAAGGGAGGATGGCTGTTTATACCACATGCCAGAACTAAACAGTGCTGGAGGATTATCTTATCTCCCCATCAGGGTTCCGATGCGGAGGGTTCCTTTGTAAAGCCCAAACGAGCCCCCTGGAAGTTTTCCCAAACATTGTTTGATACATTATTTTATCCACGGAAGTTAAAGGTCTCTCTTCAAAGAATGGGAAACGTATCACTTTTTTTTCTCTTCAGATCTCCATGAGAAATCATCCCAAGTGGAGAAATCAGTGGCAAGCTGAGGTCCCTCTCTTGTGTACAAGGGGCTTGGAGGGTCACCATCAATTGCTCACACTGTTGGCAACTACACGAAGCCAAAGCCTGAAATTTCAGCTGTCAAACTCCAGAACCCCCCATTATTCATGTTGTTATGTGCCCAGAGAGGTCCCACACCAACCAAACAGGCTGCTACACCATGGCATGGGGAGCAGTGGTCAACCTATTCTTGGTGTGCCAAGCAAAGGTCTCCTTGGACATCTCTGCCCAGCTGACCATGTTCTCCATCATTTTGCCTTCCCTGCAAGACTGTTCCTCATATTAATTTGAGAAAAAAAGAAGAATATAGAGGAAGAACCATAAAGTTAAATGAACTGAGACTTCAACAAGGTGCTGGTTGAGTATTGGGAATTAATATTCCCCACCCCATGTACAGCACTGTAAAACACCAGCTCATGGAATCCTTTCAGTATCCTGTGACTTCCTTCTCCCCATATTGTAGGTAGGGAAGGAGAAGCCCAGGGAGATGCCATCCCCTGCCCACCAGCACAGACAAAGCTGCCTGAGAGCTGGGAACCAGTATTTTGGGGGAAAACCAACTTCTCTCCAACTGAACCATCACCAGTGAACATCAAGGGACAAAGTGGCATTTTTGGCCCATGCATGACAGGCTCAAAACTAGAGGTGGGGAGATTCAGATGAGACGTTAGGAAGAAGTTTTTCCCCAGGAGGGTGGGGAGACACTGGCCCAGGTTGCCCAGAGAGGTGCTGGAAGCCCCATCCCTGGACATTTTGAAGGCCAGGCTGGCTGGGGCTGTGAGTAACCTGGTCTAGTGGGAGGTGTCCCTGGTTGGGACGAGATGATCTTTAAGGTCCCTTCCACCCCTGACAATTCCATGATAATTCTATAATTCACCTGCATGCACCCCCCTGGTTTTCCAGACTCCTGTTCTCACTGTCATCGAGTACCTTAGAAAACTTAAAGTCTTTCCTTGATGTCTCTCAGAAGGACTGAGAAACGTGGGAAAAATAATAAAAAAGAAAAAAAGAATAACTATAATGAGCAAGAAACAGGAAAAGCCATTATATACAGTAATAAAAAGACCAACTTCCCCCCCTTGTTCCAAACACCACCATATTATCTGAGCAACCAGCACGATCTGACCACAGGAATTGTATGACCAGTCCTAAAGAAAGGGGAAGGGGGAAGCTTTTATTCCCTTCTCTATTTTATGACGTGAGAGCTGAGATGATTTGCACATCTAGAGCCAGAGTGGGGCTTGTGCTCATTGTTTTTACATCTATACACGCTGCAGGGCGAGGTAGTTTCCTACTGCTGGTGTTTGAAGGGTCTGGGACCATAATAGTCTCTCTGTAACATTCCCCCATGTTGACATGTTTGGTGCCTGTTTTGTCAAGCAAACCTTTGCAATCTCCTCCAGAGTTGTCTAGGGCTCTAAATTAGTCAGTTGTTCTCTCTCTTCTACTCAGAGCTTTCTGCCTGGCTTCATAAAAAGCCCTTCAGGAGAAATATATATATATATACATGTAAAAAAAAGCCCACAGAAAAGCCTTTCTTGCTGTATAAAGAGCACACTCAGATCCAACCCCTTGGAAATGTTCACATTCCAGAAGCTGAGCTGAGAGAAGGGTTAAAGGAGATTTACAACCCCACGGAGCAATTAACAGCGCTGCAATTTAATGGTAATTCCAGAAAGAGCATCTCTGAACAAGACAGACATGTTGGGAGAGCCACTCACAGGAAGCTCTGCAGGCAAAACATTACATAGGCTGCTAATTAGGGTCATTGACTCCTCTGTGGAATGATCCTTATCGAGGCAGAGTCAGCAGCAAGAGTGCAGGAGAGGACCAGTGGTGGCTTGCAGGGGGACATCCAGTTGGGCTGGGTGCTGCTGGGTGGAGAAGTGGGGCCTGTTTGAGTTGGTAAAACATTTCTTCCTGCTTTTTATTGCTTTTTATTGAAGGATTGCAGGCACTGAGAAGACACTGGAGCAGGCTGCCCAGGGAAGCTGTGGATGCTCCATCCCTGGAGGTGTTCAAGGCCAGGTTGGATGGGGCTTGGAGCAACCTGGGCTAGTGGGAGGTGTCCCTGCCATGGCAGGGGGGTTGGAACTGGATGATCTTTGAGGACCCTTCCAACCCAAACCATCCTATGATTCTAGGATTCTATGATTCCATGATTCTATGAGTCAATGATCCTATGATTCCATAATTCTGTGATTCCACAATTCTATGATTCCAGGATTCTATGATTCAATGATCCTATGATTCTATGATTATGATTCTATGATCTTTGCCCAAACCCAGCTCTGCCTGAAGGCTGAAATCTGTTTGTTTGCTCTCTGCTCTACCTGAGCAATAAAACCAGCTTCACTTTCAGCCCATCAAACCTTAGCAAGCTGCCCAAATGCTCGAGTGACAAACGTGGCAGGAGGAGCTTTCAGCCTAAACAAGACCCCATTTTCACTGCGTTTCCACCCTTTTATTCCCCTGCAAGACTTCAGCTCGTGCAGGGGTTCATAAAACATCAGCAGGCAGCTGAAATCTGGGGCCCATGGAACCTGCCAGTTCTCCTCTCCCTAATTGCTGGGACCAGGAATTCACATGTGAATAATGAATGACTTATCTTTGCTCTTGAGAAACCTATTAGGCATTACCAGCCCCAGCCCCAGATTCTTTGACTGGCTTCCAGCTGTAAACATTCAACAGGAAGAGGTTAATTTTTTGATTCGGTTAATATAAATACTGAAAGGTTCCTTACTTCACTGTCCCACATCCCTGCAACATACATTCTCTAATTAGAAGCATATTTCCCTGATTTCAAGGTATATTCTGCCAAACCAACAAAAAAGCATCAAACTCCGACGTTTATGCCAAAAATACCCACTGTGTAATTTATGCCAAATCAACAAAAGTCTTCTTTTGTCCTTCCCAAACCACACAAAAGAGCAGCCTGGTAAGAAGTCCAAATGTTAAAGTTCAAGGGGGGGGAAAAAAAAATAATCTCTATTATACAGCCTAGAAGATAAAGAGAAATAACAACCCCAACTGATTCCAGCCCTGCTGTTGATGCAGGATGGGAGTGAGCATGGTTGTCCCTGCCAGGGATGGTATCTCTCTTTAACTCTGTTTATTCCCCCCTCCACCCCACGCACACTTCTCCTTCTTTACCCTTTTTTTTTGTTTTAAATTTCATTTATCCTCAAGCTTTCAGAGCATCTGGAATGTGTAGGCAGCAATCCATGTGTTTGCAGTAAACTTGGAAAGCAGAGCCAACGAGGACCACATGGGCAGGTATCCTGGAAAGCCAACCTGGATTGCAAGGGGCTAATCCCAAAAAACCACTGGATGCAGCTAAATTATCAACACCACCACCCAAAAAAATAAAGAGAAAAGAAAAGCAAGCAAGAAGAGAAGGGCTTTTTGGTGGTAAGGAAGCCTTGAAGCCCTGACTTGAAGAAAAAGCCTTTTCCTTTCCCTCCGGCTCGAAGAAACATTTTAATTAGAAGTTCAAGCATTTGGTTTTCATTCAGCCCCACACACAAATGGTTTATTTCCACGTATTTTCATCGTCTCCAGTGCCTGCCTGCAACATTACAGCCAGTGATTGCAGCTTTGACATCCACTGATTATCCAGTTGGAAGTAGTGGCAGAATGGATTTGCCTCTATTTCTCCCCCCCACATCAGGGTGGATCCATGTGTGATTAATTAGAGGTGGGACAGACAATTAACAAGGATTTTTTTAAATTCAGTAGCCTTCACATATTCAGCGTAGATATTAGGAGGTGGCATTTTGCCATAGAATTTACTTTAGAGCATCTGCTGAGTCTTTAACTAACTGCACCATGACTGGATGTTGTTTGGATGAACGTTAGGACAATAATGTCCAAATCTGGCACCAGCAGAGACCAAACGAGTCGTTGCCATAGAAACCACTCATGCAAAGGGTCCCTCAAATCATAATTTGTTATTTATAGACACGTCGAGGATGCTCCAGAGCTACTTTAAACTGGCCAAGAAATCAAATAACCTTTTCCTTTTGGGATGCAAGCCTTGGGTTTGCACGCTTGGCTTTCCGAGGCGTGGCAAAGGCACTCCTGGAGGCATTGGACCTCAAGGGCTGGGCTTCCAGCAGACCATCAAAACCTCCTGGCCCTCAGCAGCTTTGTCCAACCCCACCACCCCCTTGGCAAAGGGGGAGAGAGCAGGGAAGGTGTTCCTGGTAGTGGGGAGGGTCCAGAGGCCCCCAGGGTGGAGCTTTTACTGAAGAATGTAGAAATTATATTATTTGGAGGACTTCTTGGGCAGATCAGGCAAAGATGATTGAAGAAGAGGTCAGTAGTTGCATCTGATAGTGTTTTCTGTATGTAAGCATGAAAAGAGATGAAATACTCCAGCAGGAACAACAAATTCAGTGCCATCAACTGATGTTTTTGGGACTGGAGACACTGGAAAAGGTCACCCAGAGAAGTTGTGGATGCTCTATCCCTGGAGGTATTAAAGAACACATTGGACAAGGCTTTGAGCAACCTGCTCTAGTGGGAGGTGTCCCTGCCCATGGCAGGGGGTTGGAACTAGATGATCTTTAAGGTCCCTTCCAACCGAAATAATCCCTTTAATTCTATGACCAAGTGAAAAATCACAGGGATTTGGGAAATCATGGGGGGTTTATCCATTGCAAAGTGTCTTCAACCCCTTCTGCAGAACAGGTTTACTTCCACCAATAGTTTTGCACCTGAAACCCTCAGGTTGTGAGCAAGAGCATCAGGAGAGCCATGGGAGCTTCCAAAGCACAAAGAGCTGGGGCTTGCAAACCTACCAACCCCTTGGGTCATCTGATGGGGCAAGAGGGATGAACTGGCTGCCTCTAGGACTCAACAGAGAAAGACAAGACATCTTACATAGGTTCAGTGCTCCACAGGGGCCAGAGCTGCTGTTTCATGGAGCAGCAAGGGGTGGAAGCTGCACAGTGAAACAGTCCATGAGACAGCATCTGGGGAGGGAGGTTTATCATCTTTCCAGCCATTTTTTGCAAAACTTTTGGATTCATTTCCTGCTGGCTACTGTCAGAGAGAGGGGACAGGGCTGGCTGGGCCACGTCCCAGACCCCGTCTGTGTTCCTAAATACTTAACTTATCTCCTGTGTCATGGAGCTGTGATTACAGAGCTCGAGGGGCTAAAAATATTGCCAAAAGCTTTGAAAAGAGAGGCTTTTTTTTTTAACTGCACCCATAAATGGGAATGAGTGGACAGATGGGTGAGGGGGTAGGGCCCAAATCTGGATGAAGCCCCATTGCTGCCAGGGCACCTTTCACCTGGCAGAGATGGTGGTGGGAGAAGCAGCAGAGACATCAGAGTGAACTTTTTTTAGCCATCATTTATCCAAACTGGATTTCTTCAGCCTGGCTTTGCTTGCAAACATGGCTTTGGTCAGCAAGTTTGATTGAGAAGCCAGAATAAGGATTTGGGGCATGTCTACATGGCTGCAAACCCAAGCTGGGGGCACCTCCATGGGCTTCAAGGGTAGCTGCATGCCCCAGCATCCATCCTGGGGACTGATGGGTGAGCACCGAGCAGCTGGTTGAAAGCACAGAGCCCCTCTGCCCCCAAGAGAGCTCCATCCATGGGGTCTGACTGTCAGGGAGTCCAGTAGCAAGCTGGGAGGGTCAGGCACATTGCACTTGGCAGAGGAGGTGGGCAAAGGAGCCAGTGTGAGAGCTCTGAGCGAGCTGGTGCAGAGAGATGAGCTGGGGACACGCATGGGGGTGGCTCACACACATCTGCAAATGGTATGGAGCAAGGAAACCCTCTGAGATCCCTGAGCCAAGCCATTGAGATCCCACCAAGCCTGCAAGGCATGGAAAAGCAGGAGCTGCTGGATCCCTGTCACCAAACCCACCGTGAACCCAGGAGCTGGTCCAGAGCCGAAAGGTGAATTTGAGCTCTAGCAGCACAGAGCTGCTGAACTACACCAGGAGTGACCTTTGGAGTTACCTCCAGTACTATTTAGACTGGCTGAGCTTCCCTGGCCCAGCAGCAATCACAGAGGCTCCATCTGCCCACCCCAAGCCAGAGTTATAGCGTGTGCTGCCTCGGCTGCCTCGCTGCGTTTGTTTTTTTTTCTGGCAATCTTGACTTCATCCCAGCAAGGGCTCCTGTCTCTAACTAGCCGCTGTCAAAACAACTCCAGCGGGGAGATAAGGGAGAGGAGACTTTGAAGAGGCTCCTTCCTGCAAGCTGCTTGCTATCTCCCCAAGACATTTGTCAGCATCCCCGAGGAAGGGCAGCAGACGTGGGGAAGCCAAGGAACCATTCCCCCATCTTAAGCCTCCAGTCACAGCCCAACCCAGGATTTAAAATGGCTCGTGAATGCCAGATAAAAAGGGAGCGATTAGTGTCTAGAAGAAACCTGTTTTCCATCACCAGATGTGGCCCTTTCCCACCAGGACAGATATTCATTCATGGAAGGACAAACATTTCTCTCCCTTTTTTCCCAGCTTTCTTGCCTCCCCGCTCTTCAGAGCCACCTTTCTCCTGATTTAAATTAGGCTGTGGCTTTGGAGCACGCCCAAATCCACCCCCAAGAGAAAATAAGATTAGAAAAGGGATGTGATTCATTTGGTAGTTTCCCCTTTCTTGCATCTTGCTTTGAGTGAAGCATCATCAGGGAAAACCATCTTCTCCCTGACCCAGAGCTCTGCTTTCCAGTGTGGCCAGGACTCTCCTGCATGGCCAAGGCTTCCCTGCCCTCCCATCCTGCAGCCCAGCTGGGCTAGTTCAACATCCCTTATCTGAGAAGTGAATCATGCCCAAACTAGACCAGTTTGGGAGAAGTTCTCCCAATGGAGAGAGGAATGACTCCCATGGGTCATTCCCATGCCTCTTGGCCACTGGCAAGAGGCTTTTTTGGAGTATTAATCAATAGCTCTGAGCTTGCAGCATGATCAGTGCATGGCAGTCAACTGGGGCTGCTGCTCTTCTCCAACTGGCTGAGGGTTTGGTTTTTCCTTAAAAACAACAAACCACATGTTTTGAGCGCCAACTCTCAGGTTTAAAACTGTGAAACAAGGAGATTTGGGAATATTTCCATCCCAGTTTTCTAGGTACCTGATGAAGAGCGTGAGCCCACAAACTATGCTGAGCACTGGGCTCCTGTTCACTCCTCACTGTTGGTTTTTTGATGGCAAAGCCTCCTCATGCTGGTGTTGACCTCTTCTCACTGGTGTTGGGCTCTTCTCCCAAGGAACTAAAGACGGGGGGGGGGGAGATGGCCTCAAGTTGCACCAGGGGAGGTTTAGATTGGATATTAGGAAGAAGTTCTTTACTGCAAGAGTGGTCAGGGACTGGGACAGGCTGCCCAGGGAGGTGCTGGAGTCACCACCCATGAAGGTGTTCGAAAAACAAATAGATGTGGAGCTCTGGGACATGGTCTGGGGGTCAGGGAGATGTTGGACAAAGGTTGGACTTGACGATCCTAGAGGTCTTTTCCAACCTAAATGATTCTATGATTCTACTTGCTCCAAGATGGGTGTAGGTACCAACAGCACTGCCAGGTCTTGTTCCCTTGGGAAAAGCAACATCTTCTCCATGGAAGGTCTCCATGGACCCCTGAGCACTGCCTATGGCCAGCACCAACCACGCTCTCCATGAGAAACCCGTCACGCAGCACCACCCTCAAGCCCCCCAGACACAAAGCCTGGCTGGAAGCTCAGCAGCTCTGCCCAGAGTGACCCCGGGGGTGGCTCCTGCTGAGACAGGGAGTCGCCAGGCAGGGGGAACAGGATGGAGGGGTCACAGCACCTGAGCCCCAACCCAGCCCCATTTCCTGCACCGCTGGGCCGGGAGCCGGCGGGGCCAGGGCTGCTCCCTCCTGCCTCAAACGGGCAAACAAAACAGGGGAGCGAGGGGGTATTACAAAAAAACAACCAAGTCTGCAGTGGAAAAAAAAGCCTCCTCGCTAAGCGTCTCTCTCTGGCCGCAGCCCATTGTTCAGAGGAGGCCTCCTGTCCCTTTCCCATGCCAGGCAGAGATTTGCCTGGTGCCGGCCAGTTCTTTATCCCAGGGCGCAATTAATAGAGCTTCCCCCAGATAAACACGGGCTTGTTTAACTGTGTCTCTTGATAGGCCCCAGCGAGGCTTGATAACATGGATGGTCGGATGTTGTGAGGACCAAGGAGGCAGACATGCTGGCAGCAAGCTCTTCCCTTTCAAAGCACACATGTTTAGAGAAGAAAGGGCTGCGGCCGCTCGCAGCGGAGCCGGGCTGGAGTCGAGAGGCAGGGGCAGGGGTTGGGAGCTGCACCCTCCCCACCAGCCACGCTGCTCCCAGTATGGCAGCACTGGCAGCTCCTGGAGTGTACAGATCACCATTGCCCAGCCATGGGAGGTGGTAAAAAGCATGAATTGAAGCATTCCTACTACAGTTTCTACCGTTACTAACAGTGGCAGCCGCATAAAAAATAAAAAATTGAATTATTCTTTATTTTCCCTCTGTTTTGAAACCCTTAATGTCAGCTTCCCAAAGGTCCCCGCCGATCACCAGCCCTAGTTTCTTAATTTAGTAACTTTTTATCTTAAAGTCCCTTTGGTTTGATTGTGTAAGAATCTCAGCACTCATTAAAAATAAACTAATTATCATGGGTGAGACTCGGGATCAGGACAGCAGCAATGGCAGAGCAGTGGTCAAACTCCTATGGAAATGATGCCTTGACATGTTAGGACTGCACCCACATTCCTGGTTGCTTGGGTGCCTGCCTTTCAGGATGTCTCTCCTAAGAGATGGATTTGGGGATGGCAGAGGTCACCCCAACACGATGCAGAAGGATGGCATGGAGGGACTTGGCCAGGATTTTCAATAGAAACTTCCAGGAAGATGAACAGGGATTTGAGGCACCTCATTGATGCTGCTTTGGGGCCTCTCCACCCACCCACTTCAGGGGCCCTGTGCTCCTCCTGTCAACCCTTCATCCCTGAGGCTGGGTTATCTCCACTGCCCTAAGGCCACCCCACGCCAGACACTTCCAGCTCCTCCTCTCCCTGGCTGAAGACATCCCTTCCTTTCCCATCTCTCTCTTGGAAACTCCCCTATTCTTTCCATATTCCCCCTTTCCTTCCTTCCTGCTCAGCTGCAGACTCTGTTCCCCTTCCCCAAAGCCTCAGTCCTTTATCTGTGGGGCAGGATACGGGGGGAGTGGAGCCTTCATCCTGCAACCATCAATGTTCTCTTCCTCCCCACCCACTCCCATCCTGGACAGCCTCCCTCACTTGCCCAGCAACCTCCCACCTCTCCCAGTCACACTGGGACCTGCTTTGAAGAGGGCAGCACCCGTGTGGCAGCTCCTTGTCTGCCCCAGGGTGCTCACTTGGGAGATGATACCCGTGGGTCACTGATGGGACCCAGAGGAGAAGGCATTGACACCCCAAGTGTGGTCACCTCCCTGGTCTGGAGGTCACCTGACCCTGCACAGAATCATAGAATTGTCAGGGTTGGAAGGGACCTTAAAGATCATCCAGTTCCAACCCCCCTGCCATGGGCAGGGACACCTCCCACTAGAGCAGGTTGCTCAGAGCTCCATCCAGCCTGGCCTTCAAAATTTCCAGGGATGGGGCTTCCAGAAACTGCACCTTGGTTCAACTGAGGTCTTCAGCATCATGTGAGGGAGCTGCAGGCATCTGCTGAACAACAGCCTAGCATGAAAACCTCCCCAACCACCACAGACCCCAATTAGAGGGGCAGGACTCACTTCGGAGCTGGCCTGAGGCAAAACCCACCAGGTTGATGAAAATAATAAACCCTCAGTGTCTCGAGCAGCAAAGTACAGGGCAGAGGGATCAGATAAAAGGTGAGAAGATCTGTCCAGCTACCAGGCATGTGTGCCAAGCCAAAGGAGGTCTCTGAGGCCTCCTGAAAGCCTCCTGATGAAAAGATCAGCCCATGGCATCAGGAATTAATCCTGTGAGACTTTTCCTTCCAGTGTGGTCACCAATGCGCTGCTGGCACCTCTCCCCTCAGCCACCAGCTTTGGTATTTCAAAATTTCTCATTAATAGCCAGATGAAGCAGGTTCACACTTGTAGTTTGCAAATAACACGGTCAGCAGCAAAAGCACTGAAATGGAGAACTTTCTGAATGAAAGCACCAAATGGGATGGTGCCACTCAGTGATGGAGAAGATGATGACATCTCCTCTCAGTCTCCTCTTCTCCAACAATCCCCGTTCCCTCAGGTACTCCTCATAAGACATGTTCTCCAGCCCCCTCACCAGCTTCGTTGCCCTTCTCTGCCCCCTCTCCGGCCCCTCAATGTCCTTCTTATCCTGTGGTGCCCAAAAGTGGACCCAGTGCTCAAGGTGCTGTCTCACCAGTGCCAAGTCCAGGGGCACAACCACCTCCCTACAAAGAAGTAAGAGAAAAGCCCAGTTGACCCAGGGCATGTAATGCCCCAGGATTCATTTGAAGGCACCTGCCCAACCTCCAGCCTGGCTTCACCAGCTCCTGACCACCTGTAGGCATCAATATTATAAATATAACAGAGAAATGATAAATCATCCCGTGCACCAGGGCCACGTTCACCTCTCCCTGTGAGAATTGAGCTGTGGTTGTGCCTTTCCCTCCTGTTGTCTCTGGTTCACCCCAACGAGCTAAATATAAAGATATTTAGGCCCTGTGCTACCCCTTAAATATCTTCACTTGGAGGAGTGAAGCTGGGTCAGTGGGGGGACTGGTAAGAGGCATCACCCTCCTCTTCCTCAGACGTATTTACGAGGAAGTCATTAGGAGGGAGGCGAGGAAGAGGGGCTGGGGGTGCTGAGAGAGCCCTTTCATTGATCACATTATTTTAAGAAACCCCATTTCCCTTAATGGGTTTATGGTTTCAGGCAGAAGAGCAGCTGGGGCCAATGTTTACAGCTCTGAGTCACCTCACAGAGTCTCAAGGCAGTGGAAAGTCTTGGGAGCCTTGGACAATTGTCCCACTGAGCATAAACAGCATCAGTCATTCAACCATTGGGTGGACACTGGTGACCCTCCACTGGATGAGCTGGAGCTACACACCTCTAAAACACTCCTGTGAGATGAGAGTGAATACAACATCTCAACAGCTGATGGGCTGCTTGAAGGAAATTCATGTTTTTCTGAGTGTAAAATCCCTTCTCACATCACAGAGTTGAGTTTTGGGCATTCCATGATGTTTTCTGTTGATGCTTTTGTGTCTTCCAGCAACACTAAGGCCAAGACTGACCTGCAGAACATAGCTGTGGGCTCTGGGGACACAGAAGGCTCCATCCCATGCCCTCTGAAGCAGGATAGGAGACAGCAGAGATCTCCTGCAATGGTGTGGTACTTACAGAGTGTATTTCTGAAGCAAATCCCCTAATTCTCTCCCATTACCATGTTTAGTTTGCCTCTTGGGGCAGCCTGCAGAAGATGCGCTCCAAGTATGAATGGGTGCGAGTCCCAAATACTACAACACTTGGGTGGGAGAAGAGGTTGTGAGGATCTGCTCTGCTATTCTCCACTTTTCCCCCCTGGTTTCACCTCCTCTTCTAATATCAAGGATGGGAAAAGAAAGACACACATCAGAACCCTTCCTGCAAGAAAGCCCAGGGAAGGTCCAACAGCCCTAGGAGGTCCTCAGCCTGCTTGAGCCCCTTGAGCTTGCCTTGTATGGGGTGACAGGTAGGGACAAGCCATATCTAGTGGCTACTTCCCAGCCCCACAGCTCCAGGACCTGCTCCAAACCCCATTTCCATCACGGATCAGGCCCCACCAGCCTGCTCTGGAGGAAATGAAGCACACTTTTGGCTCATTATCATGTTTGTTTTCCTCTCACTGAGCTTCTCCATCCAGCTTTCCATCCCCAAAGCAGCCAGCAATCAACGTTCGAGCAGGAGAAATGGAAGGAGAAGTTTTGAAAAGTTAATAAAATCAGCCTTGCAAAGCTTTGGGTTGTTTTTTTTTACAGCAGATGGATTCAGCCAAACCTGCAAACAACTTTCAGGGCAGTTGGCCCTGCTGGCCTTTGGTTTAGAAGCAGGGGTCAGATTTCTACACGTCTTCTGAGGGCACCATTCCACTGGCTAACATGGGATGGTCACACCCAGCCAGCCTGGAGGATTAGGTCAACAGATACTCATTTTTTAATTGTTAAGAAAGTCAGCCCTCGGGGAGAAGGATTCCTAAAAGACTGCTCAAGAAGAATGCAGGATTAAGAGAAAAATCAAGGAGGACACAATGAGAGAGGCCAGTCGTGCCTAAAAACAAAGAAAATAATTCTTAAAAAAATAGAAATAAAGGCAGAATGAACACTGACCATTGTGGGATATCTCCTGGTAATGGCACAGGGTGAGGCACTTTCAGTGGGGTTGTGCATTTTTTGGGCAAGTTGAGGATCTGAGTCACTGCTTTCCAAATCCTCCTGCTCACCCCAGCCTATCAGGGCATGTAAAAGCACTGAATGGGCCCAAATGTCTTCAGAATCAACATCTGGCTCCAATAAGCAGCCTGATGGTCATGCCTTAACAATGTTTGTTCCCAACGAAATCTTTAACTAAACATTTTCTGAGGAGGGGTTTTGATAGTGGAGTTGCAACAGCTAAAGAGGCTGCTCGTGTTTGTTTTTACTAGAGATCCCAATTCTCTGGGGTTTAACTCATCCTCTCGCATTCTTTTGGGGCTGAGACTTGGGGAATCTGGAGAGATTTCTGCCATTAATACCAGATTTTGATGATTTTAACCTGTGAACTCTAAACTGGCATAGAACAGATGCTTGTACCAAAGGTTGGACTTGATGATCCTAAAGGTCTTTTCCAACCTAAATGATTCTACTTGTTATTTGGATGCTCCCTCCTCTGTGTCCTGCATAGGTAGGATGAAGAAAGCTACAGCAAGGAGGATTCAGGATAGAAATTAGGACGATTCTAAGAAGGATTATAAGGATCAGGTAGAATTTCCATTGTGGGATGGCTGCATGAAAATTTCAGACTCTCATCTTAGAATCACAGAGTGGTTTGGGTGGGAAGGGACCTTTCAAAGTGAGCAGGGACTTCTACAACTATCTCAGGTTGCTCAGAGCCTCAACCAACCTCCCCTGCAATGGTTGCAGGATGGGGCAGACATCTGCCAGCCAACAGTTCCACCCTGTGATGGGGGTGGACGAGGGGATTCTCCAAGGTACCTTTTAGCCCATTTACTCCACGATGCTGCCCCGAGGACAGCAGCAGAGCCACTCACCTGTGCAATGGCCACCACCCCTCCCCAATCAGTCGGGGCCATCACCAGGGTGATTACCAGCCCTCTGCAGATTACAGGCCTCTGCAGCAGAGACATCCAGTCTCCTCTCCTCACATGGCTACAAACCACAGTCAAGACCAGACTCGCCCATCATCCAGGTTGTAAACTCTCCACACGAGGCCAAGTTCTCGCTCAGTCTAGACGAGCAGGGCAGTGTGAAGTGAAGCTCAGCCCATCCCAGCCAGCAGCATGGCTGGAAAGCACGTGGCTCGCAGGCTCAGCAGCCAGAAACCTCCTCCTGACCCCCCTTCTGAGCTCAGAGGGTTTGCTGCTGTTGCACGGGGAGGGGATTTGCTCCATTCCCAGCCCTGGGGGAAAGGGGAGTGTGCAGGTCCAGGGGTGGCAGGAACAGCAGGGGCTGTGTCTGGTGACTCAGGTGGTTCCTCTGTCCCATCCCACTGCAGCTCACTCAATCACAGGGAGGCAAATGCTTCCCCTGCCTCCTAAAGCACTGCCAAGGAGACTTAAAATATAAAAGAATGGCTAATTCTAAAGTGAATGTTACAAGTCCTGTCTCCACCTGCATCTGCTGTGATCAAAATATATGGGAAAAAATGCTCGGTGCTGAGCAGGTGGGAGCCCAGCCAGGTTATGGTCTCCTGACCTGCTCTGCTCCCATCCTGCTTTGGGATGCTCACCTGGTGGCATCTGGGCACCTTCCCCTCCTGGCACTGCTCTGGTTTCACCATCACAGCTGACCCAAGAGCCAGCAGATTGTGTTTATTTCCTAAATCTAGTCAAACAAACAGTTTTAGGGCATCCTAAGAGGATTCCCTAATACTCATTTGCCTCCTCACATTCCTGCTCGTCCCCAGCTCCTCCCTAATACAACCCCAAAGCTAAAACTGGGTTTAACAGCTCCTGGTTTTACACCTCACCAGCCCTGCAAGGTGGTCCAGGGTGAGATCCCAAGGACCCACCTGCCCAGCTATTCACCACCAGGTAACACCCCTCGTGCCATCCCACTCTGCAAACCTTGATTTGCAATTTTAGGGGTTTTTGTTTTTTTGAATTGTCCCTTTTCCTGGCTTTGCTGGCAGAAGGGAAGGACCCTTTGGGAAGCACAGCTGTGGAGCCTGATTCCCATTTAGGCCAGAGGGCCCCCCTGCCCTGCTCCAGCACCGCATCAAGGCTCACATGCAAATGGGAACCAGGCCCTTGGAGGTCTCACTTTGAACAGGTTCTATTCTTACCACTTTAAACAAACTTTTTAGGAGAGGGGGGCAACTGGGGTTTAACCAGGACAAGATGGCAGGGGCTGATGGTTTAGGCCTGATCTTTTCCTTGTCCCAGGAGGACCAGCCCTTCTGGGCACTGCTGGAGAAGAGCTGAAGGGGCAGGGGCAGGAAACCAGTTGCAGCAAAACAACCTTTTTTTTTTCTATTATTGACTAAATATAAAGATGCTGTATATGAACAAAAATGAAGCGTGTTCCACAGAGGATTTGAAAGCTTCCAAAAATATTCCCTCAGCCCTTGCCAAAGGTAATAGAGGCAGACTTTCCATGGAAAGCATCATTGTGCACGGTGGGGTTCAAGGAGGTCGCTCTGCTTGAAGTGCACAAACAGCCCCATCCTGTCCCTCCTCTCCACACACCACTAGGAACAAGTGGCCTTTTTTTTAAAAAAAAAAAGAAAGGAAAACAACTTTCCTCCCTCAAAGGTAGGATAGAATTCACCCTCCCTGCACAGCAGTAGCAAGCTAGAGCTTGTATTTACAAGGAGCCCCCTTAAGAGGACTTCGATGGCTGGACATCAATAGGTTTGTTGAGGTGCTTCTGGATTTTTGGAGGCTTTTCCAAGCCCTATTTTCTCTCCCATCCCCAAAGCACTGGCTGTAACAGGAGGTGGGACCCTCACTGATGAGAAGTCACTGCTAATATTACTCCCTGCTTCTTGGAGAGCTGGAAAATAACCCTCTTTGCTCAAGTCGCTGCCTTCCACCTAATTATCCCCAAAGCTTTGACTCGTAAACACCTGACCTAATTCTTTCCATGGGCAGTTTTTAATAACAGAAATTCTTCAAAAGTGTCTTTATGATGCATCACCACCGTGTTACCTTGTAAATAAGCTGGGTGCCAACTGAGCATTTTACAGTGCAACAGGAGAGAGACACTGAGTCACTAAATACCCAGCACTGGGGAGAGGCAATAGAGGGCTCTGTCCTCCACGGCTGAAAATTCACCCCTGAGCTGCTGCAGAGGAAGGAAGGTCCTTAGATCTTGTCCTAAGAACAATATCATGTGCACACATGTTTCCTTTCACTTTGGGATCATGAAGCTTTCTACAAATATCAGTGAAACTTGCTCAACACTTAGGTAGGTGGGTATGTAAATAGAGAATTAGGGATGCCTGGGCTTCCTCTGCTCAGCTCTGGTGGTACCTCATGCTGGACACTCATCACCACATGGAACCAGCCTTGTGTAGGCACATCACCACATGGAATCAGCCTTGTGTAGGCACCGTGAAGGTCCACGTGGCAAAAGCTCTCTGGGAGTTGAGGTTTCCCTGCTCAGCTCGACATGCCAAGGGCAGAGCTGGGAGAGGAATCCCCATCTCCCCACTTCCCCACCTCATGCTCCACCCCGTGTCTTCTCTTGGCACTCCAGATCAGACCTATTTTGCAAATCCTATTTGCATCCTGGATTTGTGTACATTTGTATATGGCCAAGCCCAAACCTGAAGTTGTCTCAGTAGTGAACCTAAGTCAGTGAATACACATTTAGCAGCTAGGCTGAGCCTTGGCTCAACGAAACCTGTTGAGTGACCCAGCAGAGACCTGAGGAGACCAAGGGGCAAGGAAGGGATGTAGGAAGCTCTACCAGCTGCTGCTGGCCTTCAACACAAGAGATCCAACCTCCTGGCTGAGGGAGGGAGCTCAGGAGCAGGCCTGGAGAAAGAGCTGCCGAAAGCGTTGCAACACGATAGAAGCTCTGCAAGGCTTTGATCTCGGAGCTGTTCTTGAACTGTCACTTTAATGATGTGTCAAAGACTAAAAAGAGTTGAGATTAAGAATACTGGAGCCTGGGGAGAAGGAGAAAGGCCATTTTAAGCCCTCTGGGTCTTCGCTGGCTTTCTGGAAGCTTTTAGCTCCTTGCTGTGTCCTGTGCAGCAACGTAGCTCTGAAAAATCAGGTCCAATTTTGTACGTCCTGCACCAGGGTTTGCTTTATAAAAGGCCTGCACGGGCAAATCCCTGCCTGCTCCACACCTGCACACGCATGCTCTGCTCTAGCAAGCTGTTCATACAAAAGGCTCCAGTGAGTTGTTCTCCCCCATTTCTCAGTGGGATGCTCTCCCCCTCTCAACCTGTGGCTGGGAAAGAGGCAGCTCTTCCTTAAACCCACCCCAAGTGCAGGTTTTATCAGCCCGAGACTGGCAGGAGGACATTTGGGCTCTCTGCAACTCCATCTATTTCATTAATATCCCAGCCAGCTTTAATGGCATTACCATCAGGTTAATCTACTTTAGATTAATGAACCTCAGTTTCAGCCAGGCAAGCTAATTAAGATGATTCTCTTTGAACTTGTTCTAATGAATGTATTAATATCATTCAGGGCTTCTTTTGGAGCTACAAGCATGGCCATGTTATTCCTGAGAGGAGGCCAAGCATTTTTTATTAGGGAATCATGTGCCTTGCCTTTGTTTTCTCTGCTCTGCACCTTTGCACTGTCTGTGGAGAGAGCAGCCCTTTGGTTTGCAGATTTTGCCACGACTCCCCGAGTCAGGGAGAGTTCAGGAGAGCTCTGAACACGCTCAGGATTAGACCTCTAAAAAAAAAAAAAAATTGGGAATATTTACTCTCGACTAGCTCCTGCTCTTAAAAACCAGTTGTATTTATTTAACTGCTCCTCCACCTTCATTCCAACCATGAGAGATTCAAGTAGCAAAATGGCAAAGCTGCAGCTTTGTGTGAACGAGGCCTGTGCTGGTATCAATTTCTGGGTTCCCTGGTTCCTGAATCATAGAATGGTTTGGGTTGGAAGGGACCTCAAAGATCATCTAGTTCCAACCCCCCTGCCATGGGCAGGGACACCTCCTGACTCCAGTCCCATGAAAACAGAGAGTGAAGGTTCATGTCTGTGTGAAGACCTGACCATGAGATGGGCTCACCTCAGCTCCTCACCACACTCCTGCCCTAGACCCTTCCCCAGCTTCGTTGCCCTTCTCTGGCCACACTCCAGCCCCTCAAGGTCCTTCTTGGAGTGAGGGGCCCAAAACTGACCCCAGGATTCGAGGTGTGGCCTCCCCAGTGCCAAGATGGGAAGAGTCTCCAGGGCAGGAGCTGTGCAGAGCTCTGAGGGGGAGAAGATGGTAAGGAGCCAAGTTTGAGGGGTCTACGCTGTAGATAGGTGGGCTGGCAGGGATCTGGTCCCTAACCATGGAGGGCAGAACCCAAGTGCAACTGCAGCAGCTTCCTAGAGTGCTGATGAACCACAAGAACACAGCATGGTGGTCACAGCTTCTCTAGGTGACTCTGGCAGCTTCCCACGCGGGTAAGGCTGCAAGGGCAGGCTCAAGGTCAGGGTTCAAAGGAGGGAGAAATAACTGACAACTTGGCTTGGCCACAAGCTGCCTTGCACCAGGGTCCCTCTTGGACACCACCATGGGAATCTTCCTGGGCTCTTGTTTGCAACAACCACAAAGAATGCACAGGGATAAACACTGTGGGTTTGCTCGGGCTTCCTGAGAGCCTCTGTCCATACCCCACATCCCTGGGGAGGCTCCGAAAGAGACAGTCTCCAAGTGACACCTTTCTCCAGTCCCTGAGGACATCCAGCTCCACCATCTCAGCCCAGCAGCTTCCAACCCCATGTCCCTGCTCATGTGCAACATGGGCCTGGCTTAAATAAGCTCTTTAATGAATCTCCAATGAGAAAACCACAGGTCCCACCTCTCAGAGCCACGATCTCTCAACATAAATAAAATAAACAGCCTGGAAATAGTCCTACATGAACCTACAGCCACACAGGTATCAGTCAAAAATGGGGGAGAATCATTTTTTTTTTAATTCCCTAAGTCACCAGCCTGCAGCCACTGTGCCAGCCCAAGGTGGAGTTTATTTAGAGAGCACGTTGGTGATGAATCACTGGAGGAAATGCAGGCAGACTGGAGACAAAAGTCTGCAGTTGCTAAACCAAATAGGAAATGCTCTTTACATCTGCCTCTTCAGCTGGCACCCACCTCCCCCCCTTCTGCTGGGGAGCCCTGGTTATTTTTGGGCGACTTTTGTTTGCTAAATCCAAACAGAGATGCTGATTTTTATATTTATATAGGTATTTTCTGTCTTTGCAAACAGCACTTCTCACTTATTCGAGCCCCAAATTAATAGGGGTGGAACTTGGGTCACCTTCCTGAGTAGAGCTGTTTATGCTTTTCAGGGAAAGCAAAGCAACAGGGTGGAAACAGGGTGGAAAAACAGCCTTGATAAAATGATATAAAAGTAAGGACAACGGTGCAGCAGCCCCACCAGCTATGGGAGAATTCCTATCTATTTTCTATTGGATTTATTTTAAATATTATAGAATGGTTGGGGTTGGAAGGGACATTAAAGACCATCTAGTTCCAACCCCCCTGCCCAGAAAATTAGCAATTGCCTCAACAGACTTATAGATGGGTGAGGAAAGGAAGGTCTTGATCAGGGGAAGGACACAGCTGAGGTCACCCTGTCTGACCCCAGCCTCTTGCCCCCACCCTTTAGCTCTTGATCAGCATTGATCAGATCCCCTCTGGGGCTTCTCTTCTCCAGCTCAGCAGCCCCAGGGCTCTCAGCCTGTCCTGGGCACAGAGATGCTCCAGCCCCTCAGCACCTTCACAACCTCTGCTGGACTCTCTCCAGTAGCTCCTTGTCTCTCTGGAACTGGGGAACCCAGCACTGGACCCAATACTCCAGATGTGGTCTCACTGATGCAGAGTAGAGGGGGAGAAGAACCTCCCTTGACCTGCTGCCCACCCTCTTCTTCATGCACCCCAGGAGACTCTTGGCCTCCTGGGCCACGAGGGCCCATTGCTGGCTCATGGCAACTTGTTGCCCCCCAGGACTCTTGATTCCTTCTCCGTGGAGCTGCTTTCCAGCAGGTCCCTCAGCTATCCTGGTGCAGGGGCCTCACCCACGTAACCCTACAAGTCTGAGCCCTCTGCCTCTGCAGTGAAATATTGACTCTGCTCAAATCTGAGCCGAGGTGAGATAAGAAACAAGCTCTTGTTCCTCAGCCTGGCTTCCCTCCTCCAGCTGCTGCTCCCTCTGTGTGTGTGTGCACATGAAACTTGCACATTAGCTATTTGATCACTCCTCCTTATTTCAGGATTTGTATGCAGAAAGCTGGCATGGTCCTTCCTTCAGAAGACTTTAAATCCCTTCCAACCCCACTGGAGAGAGAATTCGTGCTGCCAATTTTTTTTTCCAAGGGTTTTATAGAATGTGCTATGCGTGCAAAACGCAGCCTTCAACTGTTAGAAAAATACAGTAATTTGAAATGTAAGCAACAAAAATAGAAAACAGAAACAAAGACGGGTGATTTTACCCATTACAGGCTCCCTGGAGGAAGAAGCACCTCGGTAACTGTCATCGACTTCAGGACATGGTCTTGTGGTCAAGGAGATGATGGAATGAAGGTTGGACTTGATGATCCTAGAGGTCTTTTCCAACCTTTTCTCTGATGATAAATGTTTATGCAGGATGGAGCAGGGCCTCTTATTTCTGCTTGCTTTTTATCATCACTTAAAAAAGAACAACATTGCCATGGAAAGATGATGCAAGCAATAACTGGACACTGTCGGAACAATAGCAGCAGTCAAGGTAAAGCTGAGGAACATGGTGGTGAAGCACAAACCTTCTCCCTCTCTTCATTTGGAGGGCATAGGACTGCTGGAGTCTGTGGTTTGTAGGGCCTGGATGGGCAGAGCTCAGACTTCTGCAATCTTGGTTTTGTGGAATGTTCTGCTGCCTCCTGACCTTCGGAGCATGGATCTGGCCAAGCCTGAAACTGCCCTTCAGCAGCTTGAGTGGTCTCAGGAAGGATTTGGTCCTTCATCTCCACTCACTGGCCCATAGAGAGCTGTGGGAGTCCTTCATCTCCATCCACTGGCCCATGGGGAGTTGTGGGAGTCCTTCACCTACATTCACTGGCCCATAGAGAGCTGTGGGAGTCCTTCATCTCCATCCACTGGCCCATGGGGAGTTGTGGGAGTCCTTCACCTACATTCACTGGCCCATAGAGAGCTGTGGGAGTCCTTCATCTCCATCCACTGGCCCATGGGGAGTTGTGGGAGTCCTTCACCTACATTCACTGGCCCATAGAGAGCTGTGGGAGTCCTTCATCTCCATCCACTGGCCCATGGGGAGTTGTGGGAGTCCTTCATCTCCATTCACTGGCCCATAGAATGCTGTGGGACTCATGCTATTTATTTACTGGCCCCAGGAGCAAGGTTTACTTTGGGGAGGCAACTCGAGCAGGTTTAGGGACTTCACACTCTCAAGAGTAACCCCTGAGCTTTTTCTCTGCCTGGTTTTTAGTTAAAATTGCCTATTCTGAGGAACACCAGCCCCACACTTCAGCTCTGCACCCCTCTGAATGGCAGCAGCACATTCTCCTGCCAGGTTTGGCCCCAGGACTGGACCTTTGAACAGGGTCACGGCTGCTGGTTGCCAACCCAGCTCAGCCTGCCAGGGCTTCCAGAGGCACTCAAAAGCTTTGAAAGCTGCAGAGCCCTCTGTTTGACTAACGGCCTGCTCCCAAAATCCAGGGGAGCTCCTGCCAGAAACAACGTAAACCAATGTTACTCTAGGAAAGGGCTTTGGGGGAGCAGCTCCAGTGCCATTTTCAGGACATTCAGGGGAACTTGCTGTTCTTTTAAAAAGAAAACCCCACAGTTCGACTAATGAAAAGCTGATAAGAAAATCATTGAAAGGCCAAAAATGCTCCCTCACACTAAACAAACACTGACTTTTGGGATGCTCTCTGTATTTATGGGTTAAAAGCACATACCAGCCTGTCGAAATCTGTGAGTGGTGCCCAGTTTCTAACACCTTTGTGGCTTTGAGCTTCTCACCCAGACACATCAAAGCAGGGGCCAGGCAGCCAAGGAAAACTTCATTGTTAGTATTAACTCACTCCAAGAAAAAGATTTTTGGAAGTTTGAGAATTTTTCACTTCGTGGCAATTGTTGATTAATGAACCTCAATGGGCTGGAGCCTAAAAGAGGACTTTGTTAATAAAAAATGCTAAACAGCCCGGGCGGGGTGAGGAGACACTTTCTTTGAACCTCATTGATACAAAGGAGTACACAAAAAAAAAGCACCAGTGAAGATGGATTTATACAGCGTGATCTTGTTTGCTTTCCAGTTCCACCTCGGGCTATTTCTACTTACAAAAAAACAATTACTGAGGACAGGAGGAGAAATCAAAGGAGCACAATATAGCTGGAAAGATGAGAGAGCTTGGGAAATGCTGAGCAACCATGGGGTGTAGGGAAGGAATTGGGCACCTCTGCCTTCTTCTGGCTACCCCAGCTCAGCTACTGTGGCAGAGCAGGAGCCAAGGACACCTTCTAGCAGGGATGGGAGCAGCAGGATCCTGGAGGTCTCTTCCAGACCCTGCCATGGTTTTGTTTGGAGAAGTCATTTAACATCTCTGAAGCTACATGTATCTGTATGAACAGGGTTCATAAAAGTGACTCATGACACGGGGATGATCCAAGTTTAATTCCTGTTTACACGTTGGTTTTAGGCTTTCCAGCAAAGAGGCACCACGTGGAAATGCAATTTTTTTTCCTGTTAGCAGATGGTGCTGGTGCCTGCATGAGTTGTGCCTGAGCCAAGCACCAGCACCAGTGGAGATACGGTGAGGAACCTCCATGCAGAAACCAAGTCACCACAACTGGGAGACTTCAGATTTCCTATTCTGGTTCCTGGGGAGGAAGGTTTCTAAGGAGGGTTTGGGCAGCATGGCCTAGCAGGCAGAGACCTCAGCTATGTCCTTCCTCTGATCAAGACCTCTCTTTCCTCACCCATTTATAAATCTCTTGAGGCAACTGCTAAATTTTTGGGCAGGAGGGCTGAATTTAGATGATCTTTGAGGTCCCTTCCAACCCAAACCATTCTATGATTCTATGATATGACTCTGAATCCATCCTGCTTAGACACCAGCTCCTCAGCTCTCTTGGAGCCCATGTGAAGATGACCCCATCTTGGTCTGCTCCAGCCAACTGGAGAGTGGGTGAAGATCTGGAGAACCCACTGCCAGGAAAAAACCCCAATCCAAAGGCAACTTTGGGACTCTTGAGAGCAGAGTCTTGGTGTGTTATTTTGAGGTGCCCATCACAGAGAGGGGAGCAGGAGTGTAGCATTATGGTGACAGGCTGTGTATTTAGGGAGTCCACATGAGAGCTGGAGGAAAGGGCTGTATTATGGAAATTATATGGGAAGAGAGATGCCCAGGCAGAGCTGGCTGTGCCCTGTCCTCTCCAATCTTTGTGTGAGGGGTGGTTAGAGGATGGGAAGGGACTGCTGCTTACTGTGCAATGTCCTTTCTGAGAAAGAAATGAGAGTTGTGGGCTTCTATTAAACTCAGTATTTGTATCCTGCCTCTCTGATAAGGAGCAGTTTATAAATCACCAAATAAACCAGCTGTAAATCATCATCCAAGCTATTAAAACCTCTCGGGTCTTCAACAGATTTTCTCCCCCCTCTAGTTCACAAGCACAATCCAAAATGTCACCCAGACACTTCTCCCCCAGGCTTTATTTTTCATTTTGGGGCTGGAAGTCTGAATTCACAACAGATCCAAAGCAGCATTTATGCCAGATGGGTTTTCAAGTGCCCCAACATTGCTGTGCCTGTGAACTGCCTTCAGCACACTCAACACCACCACACGTGGGCAACCTCTCAAGCATGGACCTCTCATTTCCACCGAGCACAGTGAAATGGTGCAACGAGGCAACACAAAGGGTTCAAACTCAAGATGCTGGTACAGAGCCAGCCCCCCTCACCCTTGCAAGCAAAGCATTTCATGGGGTTCCACCAGCCTAGGAACAAGAGCTCCATCTCAGGAGGTGAGGACAGCCCTCAGCAGCAGGGGTTATCAGCTTCCCCATGGGTGGGTTGGGACAGGGGACAGTGAGGAGATTGCAAAATGGTTGAGGGCAACACTCTTTGGGTTCCTTGTTCTCAGGAGCATGATGACAAATCCGAGCTGGAGGGAGGAGTTCAGCAGCCAAGCTCAACAACCAAGACTGAAACACAACAGGGGAATGTATCCCCATATCCCACCTTCTAGCTCTGGCAGGCTGAAGTCCAGCTTAGCTCCAGATTTCTACAGCCAGCAAACCCAAAGAACTAATTTTGACATATTTTTCCCTATTCTTTGAGTGCTCAGTTCCATACCCACGGAAAAAACCTCAGTGTAAATGGGCACAGTCCTCTTTGATTACAGAAAAGTCACTTGCTCCTCCAAACTTGGCTCTACCAATTGAAGGACCAGCTTGACATTCAGCTCATCACCAATACAAAGTGTTCCCCAAACAATGAGGACCTCAAGGCCTGTGGTTAGATATAATATTTCAGTATTTTCGCAAGAAATAAACAGCTAGAACACCTCCCATGGCAAATGTACCTTCATAAAGGTACTACTGGGTTAATCACTTTGGAACCCAAGCTGGGGAGAAACAGAAAAGGCCATCAAGACCAAAAAAATATCCTAGAAACCTCCAGGGACTTTATCACAAACCCAAACCCACAAATCTTCAATGGTTTAGGACACCCAACAATTCACAGCCTGTTAATATTTGGCACAACAATGAGTAAAATGAACATTTAGAAAATAGAGCTTAAGTAAAATTCTGATAATTCCAGTCAAGAACTGGGCAAAGCTTCACTACACACTGGTTTACACACTACTCCAGACTCTTCAGGACCAAACCTTGGAATTCCAGAGGAATCCTTGTCAGAAATGAGGAGAAGGAACCAAAAGGCTGCCACCATTACAAAGAAGATGCCATTTGGTCTGGTTGGTATTTGAGCCCTGGGGTTGAAAATGCCCTGACCAAAATTTGTCTTAGACCAAATACATTGGGATTGTATTAACTAAAGATTGGGAATTTTCAATTTTATCTAGAAAACAGATTTGTACCAGCCTAATTAGGTCACCTAAAGAGTGGTTCCAAGCAGGAGATGGGACTTTGCTCATTATAAGGCACTTAGAAGAAAAAAATGAGTAGATGTGGTGCTGGGGGACATGGTCTGGGGGTCAGGGAGATGCTGGATGAAGGTTGGACTTGATGATCCTGGAGGTCTCTTCTAAACTAAATGATTCTATGAAATCCTTCCTGCAGCAGAAGGTTGGACTTGATCCTAGAGGTTTCTTCCAACCAAAATGATTCTATGAAATCCTTCCTGCAGCACCTCATGGAAAGAGAACATATCCCAGTCCCAGTCCACTGGTGCTTCTGAAGCCCCATTTCAACCGCTGCTTCTACCAGATGTTAATTCACCCACCATAAACCAAGGTAGATAAAGCAATTACAGCTCTATAACTATTAGCAAACAGCTCCAAACTACAGGTACTTTGCAAGCTGACACCTCCAAACTATGTGATCACCATCAGGGGATTGTTTTCTCAGCAGGTTGGTTTCTATGATGAAGGCAACGCTGCTGGGGGATGCTCGTGGTGGATCTCACCTTGAGGTAAGAAATGCAGCCCCCTGGCTTGTTGGCTGCATTAAATCCACCAGTGCAGGAGCTGGCTGCCAACACCAGCTTGCACAGAGCACACCTGGGCCCTCATCTTGACTGCAGCTTCTGTGTTGCACCAGGTAATGTCAACAGAACCAACAGTACTGTCCTCCCACCATTTCTGCTGGGAGATGGAAGGTTTCTGCCTCCCCTACCACCTTTGTGTGATGAATGTGCAGCCAACTGGCAGTTCCAGACTTTGTGTTTTTCTTTCCTGGCCACGTACCAATGGTGTTGGAAGAACCCAACTTCAAAGGCAAAGCAGTGGGATAAAGGGCTCTGGCTCTGCCATGCCAAGAATGCTTTTCTTAGACAGGTCGAGAGGAGATGATAAGTTGGGGGAAGTATCTTTGGCAAAGCTGGTTCCAAAGGTTTTACTGTCAAGATGTGAAATGAATTAAATAAATAGCAGAACACCTCCAGCTATCTATCTCCACGGAACACAGATATGCTTTATCCTCTGTGAACATCCAGCAATATCTCTGAAGATACCCATCCAAATCCATCCATGGAACGAAAGCTTTGACACTGAAATGAAATTCTTCTGTGCTTTAGCAGGGAGATTAAGAGACAGAAGGAGCCCAGAGGGTGGCAACAGGACAAGGTTCATCCCAACGACCATTTGCAGCCCTTCTGAACAAAGCCCAGGGGCAGAGCTGCCCAATGTCTTCTTGTTGGAGGTAGAAGGGGCAGCCAAGAGTGTCCAAATCCTTCTTTTCCCAGTGTCCAACCTGCTGGCTGCCAATTCCAGGTGTTCAACACTAATGCAGCAGCTGAGTCCCAAGCACCACCTATAATTTGAGTCCCTGGGACATTTCCTCTGGCCTTTCAAAGCTCATGGAAAGGAATGTGAAAACCTTTCATTAGCCACAGGCAGGCAGCTGCTGTCAGAACCACTCAGACGTGCCCTAGAAGTCTTCCAAAGAACATCTCCATGCCTCCTACTTGCTGGGCACCATGAAGGTGAACAAAGCACTGGTTTCAACACACTAGGAACAAGGGCAAACACCTTCTGGGGAGGGTTTTAACACCAGAACATGGTGTTCAAAGCACTAATCCTCACCAAGTATCATCTGTGCTGTCTTAGAAAGGGAGAAGGGATTCCATAGCCTCTGGGGAATGGCAGCTCCTTCTCCCAGGAAGGGATTTGCAGGAGTTTTCTCTGCTGGTGTCATTTCTGGAGGACCTGCAGCCTCTCCCACTCGTGTGATCTTCTTGCTCCACAGAGAGCTGCCAATGTCTCTCCATGTTCCAGGGGATGGGTGGAATTTGCCAGGGTTTGTGTTTACTATGGAATTTCTACAGAGCTTCAGGAATCTCTGTATTTTATGAGAAAACAGAGTGGCATATAAAAACATTCTCCGTGGTGTTTTATTTATACAATTAATGGTCAACAGAATATAATGTACTTTTATGCACTCCACCTCCCTGCCCCTAAAAACAGTTTTGTTTGACAGACAGTTTTGTTCCACAGTCTCCAGGGGTACATTAACCTCTGCAAAGTCCATGCTTGAGTTCAGAATTGGCATCATAGTCCTTCTCCTGCAAAGAAAAACCAAGCAAGGCTCAACACTGAGCCTCTCTTTCCCACTAGAAGGGATTCTTTCAGTTGCATCCCTTGGTACAGTGGCAATTTGAAGGCTCCCACCAAGTGGGAGGCTGGACCAGTCACATCTTGATATTCTTTGATATTCTAAGACAACAGCTTCTGTATGTATGTTTTATGTGGATCTGCAGCTCTTCATGTGTTGTGGATCTGTCATGGATCTCACTCTGTGCATCCCAACCTGGAAACCCCACGAGAACCACATGCCTGAAGTGAGGACTGAATGTCCAGTCTTGGGGGCAATTTTAAGTCCCATATTTATAAAAAGAGATCAAAATATATTCACAGCATGCCACTCACACGTGCAATTCACTCGTAATCATATGTTTAGGATGCCCATGCTCCTCATCCTCCTCAGAGCAATGTGCCTGGCAGGGGGGCTGGAACTAGACGATCTTTAAGGCGCCTTCCAACCCTGACAATTCTATGATTCTATGATATGGGGCCAGTTAATGGTGTCTCCAAAGTCAACCAGAGCTCAGGGCTAAAGAACAAATACGATATTTTCAAGAAGCAAGTTATGGGAGGACAAATCTGACCTGGCAACCCCCTCCCAGGGCTTCCTGCACATTTTTTTCCTGACGCATCTCAGCTAAACTGGTTTAAGGATGGATAAAACCCATCTGAAGATGTCTACGCTGGGGCTGTCTAGGAGTTTAATTAGATCAATTGGGAACTGATTCAGTTAAACCAGCGAATGCTTCGTAATGCAGACCAGACTTTGAATTTCCAGCACATCCAACCTCATTACATGGACCCTTTATTACAGCAGCGCTTCCCTCCGCGCTCTCACGGCCCATTCCTGCCTCCTGAGGTTTGGGCTGGAATGCCAACAATTCCTTTTAATGCACTTCAGACATTGCTCAGCTATCCCCCCCCCCAAAAAATAACCACTGATAGTAGGTGGCGAGCACCCTGAAATGATTAGGGGTAAAAAAAAAAGAGAGATTTGATGGAAAAAGAGCAATACTGATGTGATCAGGATAAGTGCTAAGGGAGAACAGGCGTGTGTGGCCAGGAACTCAATGCCTTAATATTAATTATGTTTAAAAATACATCTTTGTGGAATAATGGGTTGCTGGGCATGTTATAGAATCATAGAATCGTCAGGGTTGGAAGGGAACTTAAAGATCATCTAGTTCCAACCCCCCTGCCATGGGCAGGGACACCTCCTACTAGATCAGTTGCTCACAGCCCCAGCCAGCCTGGCCTAAAAAGTGTCCAGGGATGGGGCTTCCAGCACCTCTCTGGGTAACCTGTGCCAGGGTCTCACCACTTATGGTGGGGTTTTACTTAATTTGGTTGCAAATTCTGCTCAAGTGTTGGAGTCCTGGTTCCCCTTCCTTGTCTCCGTGTCCCCGCTGCATTTTCCTCCATCCCAGTTGTAGTTCCTATGGTGGTGTTGGGTTCCTGCTGCTGAAACGTGGACCATCAGCTGGCTCACTCCTTGGCATCTGCTCTGCTTTGGAGCCTCCCTGGTCCTGAGGCAATCAAAATTCCTCAGACTACAGGGAGCTTAGCAAGGAACAGCTTAAACCTGTGACACGGGTCAGCCCCGGGAATGGGATGATGTCGATGGACTGTCTTTTGCTGACTCAGCCTTTGGAAGCTACAAGCACTTCAGAGCTGGTATCTCAGAGGGATCAATCAGTTGTGAAATGACATTTAATTTGGAAGGAAACAAATTGCCTTGCTCTAAAATTAAACAGGCATTGTCCCAAACCCAGCAAGCAACCCAAACAAGAGCTCTCTTTCTCCAGGGCTGCTTCCAAGTGGCACCTCTTTGGCTTTTCAGGAGAGAGAAAGCTGCAGGTAGTGAAAATCAAAAAACCTAAGGAAGAAACGGATCTTGTTGAGGAACTCCAGCCCCTCATGTCCTCTTCAACATCCATGCTCTGGCCTTCCAACATGCAGTGACTTCAGGGAGAGGTTACAAAAGTTCACCTGCCCTCAGGTAACGTTTCAGAGGCATTAAGTGAAGTGTCCCCAGGAGGTTTCTCAGACTACAGGGTAATCACACAGGATGTTCTTTCATTTCCAAGATGTCAGGAGGCATTTTTCCCTATTCTTGTGAGGCACAACAAAAAAGGGAAGGGAGATCTTTATCCCTTGCCAGCTATTTGCAACACTGATTGAAAGAAATCAAGGAAGTTGTGTGGTGAGCACTTATTTTGCTTAGATGGGCTTGAAATGAGACCTTAACCTCACTCTAGATCAACAAACACTGAAGCTTTCAACCATTCAAATAACTTTTTTTTCTGCTCTCATCATCTACGTTTCCTGTATTGCAACATAAGTCCTTAGCTAAATAGGAATAAATACAAATCTAGTGATCCTACAGGTTCTCCTGACCTCACAGAGCTCCTATGGAATCCAGTGCATTGCCACAATCCTCTTTGTATTTCTAAATATATCCCTTTACAGCTTCAAATGATGCCACATCTGGTACTAAACCAGACACAAAGTTAACCAGAGGACTTTGGCCTTGCTGCCTAGTAGGGTCTCTGGGGATGGAGGAGGAACAGCAGGGCAGATGTGGAGATGTTATCTCACTCCAGAAAGAACTAGAGGGAAAAAGTCCTTCCTGCTGGGGCTCTTTGCTGGGTTTGTGCCCAAACAGCCCAGAAGTAGGTGGGGAAATTTCAAGACAGGAGAAAGAACAGGAATGATTCAGGTGGAGGGCCTGAGAGAGTTGGGTTGGTCAGCCTGGAGAAGAGAAGACTCTGTGGACACTTCATTGTGACTTTCCAGTATCCGAAGGGGGACAACAAGAAAGCTGGGGAGGGACTTTTCAGGAGGGCTTGTTGTAATAGGACAAGGGGTGATGGTTTCAAACTGGAAGAGTGGAGAAGTAGATGAATTTAAGGTCCCTTCCAACCTAAAGCATTCTATAGCCTCAAAGACAGGTTGAAGGATGCTGGTGCTGCCCAAGGCAGAGTGGAGATCCAGGGGTGGAGGAGGGAGCTGGGCACCTTGGCCTGGGCTGCAGCAGCTCCAGGGGAGACCGAGGAGGAAACTGTTTGCTTTGGATTCTCTGCTTGTGTTTTTGCTGCAACGCCCCGGGAAGACACAGTGGGGAGTGAACTGACCAGTCTGGTGAACTTTTTATATTCCTCTTGGCCTTTTATTGCCCTGAGAAGTAGAGGGTTTCTTATTTTTAAACATAGCTGAAGGGCTAAATTAGCATTTTGGCAAGAGAAGCAACCCTGTGAGGCAGCAGAAAGGGAAGCAGCTGCTACCTGGAGCCAACATGGAATGGAAGCTCAGGAAGAAATCCCTAAGTGAAGGAGCTGAGGAACCCATGAGAAAAGGCTGCACAAAGCTTGGTCAGCATCCTCTGCTGATGGAGCACATGTGGTGGGACTGTCCTTACACAGATCTGCCAAAACCCCTTGCTTGGGGGGGGTTCACCTCTGCAGGACAGCAGCTCCTGCTTTGTGTGCCCAGCACACAGCAAGCTGGTGGCCTTCAAGACCACTCCAAACAGGATGGTCCTGGGTATGTTCATGGAGCAACATCTCCAAACCCCACCTGAGACCAGTGACCGAGTTCATGACCACAAACCCCTCACAGCTCCTGTCCTGAGAGGTGGAGCTCACCCCAACCTGCAGCATGTCCAGCTCTCCAGGGGCCACAGTTGGACAGGAGCATCAGCAGAGCATCTCCCTGGGTGGCAGGTGACTGCTAAGAGGTTCCTCACCTCTCCTTCAGCTGCTTGGACACCAGGCTTTGTGGAGACAGGTTTATTTTAGAGGCATCTAAAATATTCACCCTCTGACCATCACGCTCACACACCTCTGAGGTAGATCCAGCTCTAGTCCTAAGCAACACCTCTCTAAGAGTCAAGTTGTTCAGCTCCCTAAAAATACCCTTTTTTATATATTGATGTGAGACAATACTGATACCCAGTGGCTGATTAAGTTAATTACAGTCGAGTAAATATCCCCCTGGGTCACCTCCAGGACTGCACCCCAAGGCCTGGCTCCCACTGAGTGTGGCTGGTAAGCAACGGGCTATTCAGCTCCCACTCATTTCTGGTGCTCCTCTAGCCAGAACTGCTGCTAGAAACTGTGCTTGAGACTCAAGTGCAAGTCATACCTACTCTGCAGAGTCAAAACATTAGCTGAGGCAAAGCTTGAGTATTTTAATCACTCCAGCATGTTATTTGCATTTGCTTTGGCTCACAAATGCCAGGGAGACACTACCAAAAACCAAAGCTGAGTCCTGCTGAGGTCACCTTGTGCTTTTTTCACAGCCCTGTGCTGCACCTGGCCCCCAGGTCTAGCTGCAAACAGGTAAATTTGATCAGTCTGGAGCAGGAAAAGCTGGGATTTCACAAGGCTGGAAAAACTTGGCTGAGTGGGAACCAGGAGTGGAGGCAGAAGGAGCTGCAGCCCTTGTGAGAAAGCTGCTCTTTATTTTTCCAGCAATATTTTCCCTTCCCAAGTACATTTAATTTGAAGGAATTAATGAACAGCAGAAACAAATCCCTGTATACCACAAACACTAGACAGCATTCGGACCAAGCCTTCGCAGAGCCAGCCAGCAAGTGAAGGTTGGAATTTATCAAAACATGATAGAATAAACTATTTAATTATGTTAGGGTGATTGCCAGCGTGCAACAATCCAAAGAGCTTCTCAAACTGGCCTGAGGGCAGTGGCACTTCAGCATTTGCAGCTTTAACCTTTCAGAAGGCTCCTGAACCTCATTTAATAGATGGTATTCCAAAGACCTGCCTCTTCTCCTGCCCATATTGAGGAGCTTTGGTGACATGTATCAGCAACAAGTAGATGTGGAGCTTTGAGACATGGTCTAGGGGTCAGGGAGATGTTGGACAAGGGTTGGACTTGATGATCCTGGAGGTCTTGTCCAACCTCAATGATTCCCTGGCTGTAGGTCACTAGGATTTGGTCTCTACTGTCTTACCATGGGTTGTAATAAGGTTTCTCCCTTTCCTTGCTCTCTCCTCAGGTGGTTTTGCCCTCAGCTGATGGTCTCTGTGGGTTTGGTTTTGCTGCCTCTTCAGACTGCAAACCCCTTGAGAATGATCCCATGTTCCACCCTGAACCTGCCCATGAAACTTAACCCCAAAGACCCAAGAGGGTCTTACTTAATTACAAGAGATTTCTTTAATCCCACCAGTGTAAACTGCAGCAAGGTGATTTCCACAGTTGCATTATTTACCTCAGGTTTTACTAAGGCTGCTTTTAGAGCAGTGCTAGAGGTTAAATCCACTGTGATTTCCTCCATGGCCTGGCTTTACTGTATGTTATGGGGCGTAGTATTCATTTAATCCAAGCAATAAAAAGATACACCAGCAGCAATGTTTGCCAGAAGAGGAACTTAAATAAAAACAACCAATTGAAAAATAAAAAAGAAAAATAAAAAGGAAAAAAAAAGAAAAGATATATTTTTTGTTTTAACCAGTAAGTCTGTCCCTGGAAGGAAAATCACAACATTTGCCTCATTTCTCAAAGGACAATTAGTAGAAAAATACTATGTAAACTACTAAAAATACTGATCTGGGGCATTGCTCTAAAATTAATAATCATCCTGCTTGACTGAGGTAAACTCTGACTAAGTGTTTGAGAAGCAGAGCTCAGCTGACACCACCCCTAAAGCTCTGCCTGCCCCTAAGGATTGTGCCAAACTGATTGTACAGCTCCACTGGGCGCTGGCTGTGGAGAGCAGCAAGTCTGGGTGATGCTCTGGGAGATGAAGACCCAAGGACATGGTAGCTGACCTGGTGGAGTCCTCAATGCTCCACAAGCTGCTCTGGATCCAGGGCTGGTCCCCAGCAGCGTGGGCTATGACACCTCCAAAGCACTGACTGCTCTCTCCTTGCACCCTCCCCACTTCCAGAGCAACTCATCCACAGACATTTTCCCCTCAGATGCAGCAGAGGCTGTTCCCAGACTTGGCACTGTCCCTGCTCTAAGAATTTATCTGGCATTTTGCTGGTCGAAAAGAAAGCAGGTCCCTTTTGCATCCTGCCTGCAGGAATGAGCTGAGTGTCCCTCAAGCCTCCCAGGGACCTACAGACAGTGGTTCAGAGTGGGCAGGGTCAGTATAAATAGATGCAGAATATCTGCAGCAAAAGGCACACGTTGCTCTGGCCTGGCAAGGATTCTAATAAGATCTCCCACAAACTGCGTCATAATGTCAGGAGGATTTTATTCCCTGTAATTGAACTGTGTTCTTGCCTGTGTTCTCCGTCCCGCCCTTCAGTGCTCTCCTCTCTGAAAATCCCTTTGTTCAGCCTAAAGAGACGTTTCATTAAATAAGAAATAATTCCTGGGAGTGGTAATTACAGCCTTTTTTCAGCTGGATCAGATGGGGCTGGTTTGCTCTCTGTTAGCAGAGACAAAGAGAACCATGGTGCCTTTCATTAGGTGTCAGCTCCAGCCACCCTCAAAACTCCAGCAGCTTCTGATCAGGTTGACCTTGTTCTACCAAATGACTGAAACTCCCTCAGAAGCAAAGGTTTATGCAGCCTGCAAGGTGATGGAGCTCTGCCACCCTTGGAACTGCTGCTTTCTTGCATGGGTTCAAGTTGATCCTATTTCTCAGTGCATGGAAAAGGTACAATGTTCATAGAGGTGGGGGAGAGGAGCCAGAGCCATGATCCCCTCCTGCACTAGCCCAGCTTGGCATTGGTGGAATGACACCCCTATAAAACACAAGGAACACAAACCTGACCCCAATCCAAGGTGTGCTCTGATCCTCTGTTTATTGTGGAGATGCCAAGAGGTTATAACCAGCCTTCTATATGTGTGGGGGGGTGGGATAATGCCAGAAACTGCTGCCTTTTGAGTTAATGAGACACTTCATCAAGGTCTGGTTTTCATCTACAGTTCTTCTCCTGCTAGGGCTTTACTGAGCCCCTCACTCTACAAATCAAAGCAATTAGCAGGGCTGCTAACAATGCTTATAGACACCACTGTAGCTGTGGCTGCTCTCTGACACTGCCTGCAGACTCCCACACCATGAGGAGCTTTCATAGAATCATTCTAGTTAGAAAAGACCTTTAAGACTGTGGAGTCCAACCATTAACCCATCCCTGCCAGGGCACCACTAACCCCTGGCCCTCAGCACCACATCTCCAGCCTTGGAAACCCCCCCAGGGCTGGGGACTCCACCACTGCCATGCCCAGCCTGGCACAGCCCTTCACAGCCCTGCCCACCAACAAATTGTTCCTCAGCTCCAACCTCAACCTCCCCTGGTGTAACTTGAGGCCTTTTCCTCTTGTCCTGTCACTTGGAATCACTCTTGTCACTGACCTGACTCCTGCTCAACTCAGTGGAGACACTGAGGTCACCTCAGTCACTGTGCCCATGGCACCAGGGACTCCTATTTAACCTGGTTGCACTCCCAGGCAATGACCAACCTCAGCAGCCCCAGAGATACTAAATTCTTCAAGTTCCATGAAAACAGGCTGCCAGATAAAGAAGAGAAGGGGGTTTTTTTGTCTCCTTTTTGGAAGAAGGGGAGGCTGAGTGTGGGCTCACACCTCTTGCACCCCTGGAGACTCTCACACGTGCTCCCCTGAGGACTCCAGAGCTCAGAGGTGCTCTGGGAAGTCCTTGTTATGAATCTCAGCCCATCTCCAGGCAGCACATCCCTTAATCTGGCCAGAAGCTCTCCAGGAAGTCAGGAAAAGTGAGCTGTGAGTCTTTCCCCAGCAGATTTCCTCTGTGACCTGGGCAAGTCGCTTATAATCAGCAGAGATCTAAGAAGTGCAAAATATCTTAAACCCCCTTGAGTCATAGGAGAAACCTGAAAGGTTCAGAATTGGAATTGAGCCAAGTCTTGGGGTTTAATACCCTTACATTTGCAAAAAGCTGTCGGGGATCCTCAGTGTGCCCTCCAGAGCTCACAAGATGGGGTTTATGTTCCAGCTGGAAGCCGATCAACAACTCAGAAGAGTGAAATAGCTGCTTTTGTGTGAATCTGAAGAGTATTTCCAACGAGCAGCCTTAGGGCCACCTACAATCTACTCAGAACATGACAGAAAAGAACCTGAACGTGTTAGCAGAGAGGATGTGGAGACAAACTTAACAGGGCTCCTTAGAGATTCACCTTCCCCAGCCTTTTCCAACAACCCCCCAGCACTGCTCTCCTTACACCTCAGCAAATAAAAGAGGGGTAAGCAGATATGCTCAGCTTGTTTAAACTCCACCAGCAAATTCCAGCTGAGAGCTTCCAAACCATGTCTCTGAATTTATTGACATTTCAAAATGCTTTAGAGAATCACGGTTTAGAGACCTTGTTACAGAAATGGGGGGGTCAGAGGAGTCAGGTTCTCACTCTCAGAACATGAAGGAGTGTGAGGGCCACATCCTCACCTGGTGTAAACCACCACGTGGCCTCTCAAAGCCAAACTTACACCCAAAGAAGGGTTGGCCCACAGAAACTGAGCCCACTGGGCTCTGCTCTGAACTGATGTGTGGCTGGAGTAGCAGGGTTGCTGGAGGCAGAATATATCCTATCTATCATCCAAAGCCTTGGAGCCTGGGTGATGTAGGAGAGCAATAAGAGCTGAGAATGCAGGAATGGTGGCAGACATCTGAAATGAAAACACCACTCATGGAGCAAATGTGGGGAAAGCCCAGGAAAATGTGGAGCAATGGCTTTTGTGTTTCCCAATCTTGCACAAGTTGGGGAAAAAATGGGAAGAGAATTCACCCGAGGTCCCTGGTGGGAGGGGAAGAAGAAGGTGGCAACGTAAACTGAAGAGAGCTGTGTTCTCCTCACCCTCAGGTTGTGCTGTGGAGACCTGGGACTTGTGAGGGTTTTACTGAGAGAAGGGGCATCTCTGAACCTCCTCGGGTTCCTCCTCACGCAGCCAGAGCCAGACAAACAGGTTTCCCCATGCTCAGCCCAGACAGCTACAGGCTGTGGTGTCAGGCAGGTTAATTCTGCCCTTCACACTCTTTCATCCCTGTGCCCTGTTCAAATCCTGATGATCTGCCTCTAAAAGAAGTATCCTAACTACCCATGGAGAGGAGAGGAGGCAGCTTTCTGCCTGTGGATCACCTCCTGCTGCCTTCCATCCAGAATATGTCATATAAGGAGCAGCTGAAGGAACTGGGATTGTTCAGCTTGGAGAAGAGGAGGCTGAGAGGAGACCTCATTGCTCTCTACAACTCCCTAAAAGGAGGTTGTGGTAAGGCTGGAGTTGGGCTCTTCTCCCAAAGAACTAACGACAGGACAAGAGGTGATGGCCTCAAGTTGTGCCAGGGGAGGTTTAGATTGGATATTAGGAGAAATTTCTTTACTGCAAGAGTGGTCAGGGACTGGCCCAGGCTGCCCAGGGAGGTGCTGGAGTCACCATCCCTGGAGGGGTTCAACAAACAAGTAGATGTGGGGCTTGGAGACATGGTCTGGGGGTCAGGGAGATGTTGGACAAAGGTTGGACTTGATGATCCTCAAGGTCTTTTCCAATCTAAACGATTCTCTGATTCTATTCTATCTCTATTTCTTTAGAAACTGAAAACCCAGCATCTCTCTGCACCCACCTCAGCGAGGCACAGACATAACCAGGGAGAAGACAACGTCCCTCTCAGCTGTTGAGAAGACTGACATGGAGCCCAGCAGGAACACCCCTGAGCAGCACAGCCCAGGGAAGCCCACCCCAGTAACGAGCAGCACTTCAGCTGTCTCAGCTCAGGGTTTCAGTATATTTATGCAACCCAGGCTGGCCCTGGGCCCACACTCACTTTATTTATCTAATGTCTGTGCTGTAGGTGATGAATTCATGCAGCAGGGATTGTTGTGAGACAACGAGCACAAAGGGGAGGGGAAAAGTGAGATGTCCAGCAGAGCAAAGCTCTGCCACACTCCCAGCTCTCCTTGGAGATCATAGATGGTTTGGGTTGGAAGGGACCTTAAGGATCATCTGGATCCAACTGCCCTGCCATGGGCAGGGACACCTCTCACTAGACCAGCCCCATCCAACCTGGCCTTGAACACCTCCAAGGATGGAACATCCATAATTTCCCAGGGCAACCTGTGCCAGGGTCTCACCACCCTCAGAGAGAAGAACTTCTTAATTTCCAATCTAAGTCTACTTTCTTCCAGTTTCAAACCATTACTCCTCATCCTATCACTGCAGGCCTTTGTAAAAAGTCCCTCCCCAGCTTTCTTGCAGGACCCTTGAGATACTGGAAGGTCGCAATAAGGTCTCCCTGGAGCCTTCTCTGATGGCAATCAGAGCAGCAGAGCCAGGAGAGCCAAGGTCCTTGGGCAGGGTCCCCATCACAGGGAAGCTCAGGGTGTGGAGGATGGACCTGCTCCCCATGCATGGTGGCTCACAACACACGTGTTTCACCTGCTCTTGTGTCTACTGCTCTTGAGGACAGGGATGGTTGTGGAGACTCCTTCTCTGGAGACCTTCAAAACCTGCCTGGACATGTTCCTATGTGACCTGCCCCAGGTGAACCTGCTGGAGCAGGGGGGTGGGACTAGATGACCTCCAGAGGTCCCTTCCAACCCCTACTATTGTGTGATTCTGTGAACCCCCCAGCACAGCCACCCTGAAGGTACAAACACCATTTCTCTGTGCAGCCCCACACAAAGCACCCCCATGTCCAACAAAACACTGTCCTGAGCTGAAACTTCTCTTACCATATAAAAGACAGCAATATATTCCACTAATTGCCTCAACCCAATTAATTATGCAAGAAAATATGTGAAAAGGAAAATTAATTCCATGAAGCTGGTCCATGGAAATTATCCTGGAACCTTAAATCAGCATTTCCACAACAATTAGAAGTTCCTCTAGGACCCTTTTCATGTGGGAAGGAGGCTTGAGTCACTGCTTCATGTCAGGCTGCCTGGAAAAAAGCTGTTTCCTAGAAAGAAAACCACCTACAGAGACCTGATAGTTGAATGAAAGGATTGAAATCCCCAACCAACGGGCACTTAGAAGGGAAATACTCACAAGCCACCAGGACAATGGCCATATTAAAACTGCCTGTACATGGGGCTGTGTAGAAATAAAGGAGGTGAGAGATCACAAAGACAGTGGGACCACAGTAAGTAAGGATGGAAAAGTCAAATCATAATAAATCTGTGTATTATTTTCCCCTGGTTATTCACTCTTTGGATTCAGGGAGTCCCATGGCCCAAACTCACATTAAAGCTCATGTTTTAATCACTGGCATCTTCCATGGCTAGAGATTTGAACAGAGAAGGTGTTTTCCTACCCCTAATTTTGGTACCTACATGGGGGAAGGGGCTGTTTGGTTTTGTTTATGGGTGAGTTTAATTTCTGAACTCTTTACCTACTTCTTAAGCAAAATAAGAGAGGGTAAAAGGGGTAAAATTCTGCCTATGAGCATTGCTGACTAGAGATGATCTGATAAAAGCTGTTTGCCATTGAGCACAAACTGCTGAAGGAAACTTTTGTTCCTCACTAATATCACCTACAAACCACTTAGTTCTCACCCAAACCCAAATGGTTTGTTTAAATCAAGTTACCTCTGAGCTTCTGCTTTAGGAGGAAAATATTCACTCCTATGTATCACTGCAGAAACAGAATTTGACTCTATTCCTTATTACACCTATTTTTTCCCCTCTTTTTCTTTCTGTGAAGCTCTAGACAGGGGGAAAAGTGCAAGGTAAGGACCTCGCATTGCTGGGGCCTTAGTAATATCCGTCAGTAACCCTGTAATTAGATAGGGAGCTGTATTAATCTTGTGCATTGCCTCAGGGCCACTGCCAACATCCAGCAAAACCTCTATTGATGAGGGAGGATTCCAAGCGTGCCTGGATGAAAAATGAAAGAGATGAAATATTTACTTCTTTTACCCTTCCCTCCACCACTTATTCTCAACCCAGGAACCCAAATGGACCCCAATGGGCTAAATCTGCTCACATCAACCCAAAACACAAAAGGGGAGGCAGGCAAAGGCTTCAGTTCTTCCTCAGATACCTGTTGAAACAGGTATTTCAAAGACACCTCAGAACGTGGCGTTTTCTTAATTTAAAATGTGTTAATGGAATGAGAACAGTTACTGCAAACAAAGGCAGTGGTCAGTGGTGATAATGGGAGTCAGAGCCTTTTAATACATGATTCATACCCCTATCTCATTAATCTGGCATCAAAGCCATGATTTATAGTTCTTTCTCTCTACACCCCACCCTTGTTTCCTGGATGAGAAGGAATAAACTGTTTTATACAGAGGTATGAATGTTTTTCACATGAGGTTGTATGGTAAGAGATCTCTCTGGCCTGTTACCCAGAGCTGAAACACCCCCAAAACAGCTTTATTATTCAAAAGGCATTTAAGAAAAATTAATGACTTTGTTTCTATTACACCTCACTGCCAACTTCATCGCTTCCTAGCACTATTATTTTTTTTCATGCTTTTTTTTTGGCCTTTGTCTCCCTCACTAGAATTATTTGATCACTGAAAATAGAAACAGAGGTCCCTAGGTGGGAATTACTCACAGTCCTTCCCAGAGCTGTTCACTACCTTCAACAGAAAACAGCCCTGAATTTGTTTTTACAATTACAGAGAGAACTTTGCATTTTTTTTCCTTTGAGGCTTGCTCTTTAATTTCTGGAGGTACCAAGGTCAGGCTTGATGGGGCTCTGAGCAGCCTGCCCTAGGTAGAGATGTCCCTGCTGGTGTGGGACCAGATGACCTCTGGAGGTCCCTTCCAGCCTCAAACATTCTATGATTTTATTTGATGATGACAGCTACTGATTCCCTGGTTAGCTTTGTTTTGAATGAAGTAAAATCCTGGATTTTGACCTGAATGGACCAAGAGCTTTGCCCCACACCCCATGGGTGTGAATTAACACCCCTCAGGTTGCTTCTCTCAGCACCAGCACCAGGGTCTTGCACATCACTGCTCCATCCAGGGAAGAATTTAAGTATACACTTAACTTGCAGCTAGTGAGTAGCTCCATTGATAGAAATGTGACTGTACAAGATAATTAGCATTAATTAGGCAGCTAAGTGCTTTGCATATCAAGGCCAAAGTGTTTTGCAGCTCCAAGGCTGGAGACCGCAGGCTCGGAGCCACCCCTGCTTTTCAGAACTCCTGCCTTGCATGTGGCCAACAACACTGGCAGGGGATTGTTCAGCCACATTAACATTATTCATTCCTAATTTTCAAACACTAACAAGTGTGAATGCCATATCTGTTAGGGCTCCGTGCAGAAATCCCAACCTGCCTACTCCAGTTTTCCCTCAGGGAATCCCACCCACTATGTCACAAGCATCATTTGCAGTAGTTAACTTCTCATTTAAAAAAAAAATCAAAGTGAGTGGCTGCCCCAGGATTGAATGGAGCCCAATGTCCCCCTGTGTGTGTCCTGGAGCTCTATGGGTGCAGCATGTCCACGATTTCAGCACAGGACTGAATCAAAAAGGGCCAAGCCAATATTCTGTGACAAGTTAAAAAATGGCAGGTTCAGAAATCTACCCATTGTAGCAGTAAATCAGGGCAGCTCATTAAAGCAGCTCTCAGGAGAGGGGCTGGATTAGTCAAGCCAGTAAAATGTGAACTGCCTTTGCCACTCACTTTGCCAGCACTATTCTATTTTGAACCCAGGGCTTTACACGTTGGTGCCCAAAGCCCTGTAAGGAAGCACTTCTATGCCTTGCTGCTGACTGAAACTGCCCTTCCCAACAGCCTGGGAAAGGGTCTGTGTTAGAATGACATGATTTTATGTCATGCTGAAAGATCTCTACTCGAAGAGGATGCAGAGCCAGGGAGCACCTGAGAACTTCCAAGAGCAGGTATGGCTAAAAGCAGGATTTTCTATCCATTCCTCACCATTCCAAACATCCCCAGAGGTGGAAGAGTCTGCTTTGAACAGTAATAATACCACTATGAACTGATCCACTAGAAAATACAGGCTTTTGGGTTGGGATGTGAGGCTGCTTGGAACAGCAGAAGAAAAAGAGCAACCCTGGACATTGACATCTGGTGAGGGCACAGAGTTACATCTGATTCCTGCATAAAATTGATTTGGTTGAAAGAGAACTTTAAGATCAGCAAGGTCAACTGTTCCCCCAGCACTGCCAGGGCATCACTAACCCCGGTCCCTCAGCACCACAGCTTGGAACCCCCTCCAGGGATGGGGACTCCACCACTGCCCTGCCCAGCCTGGCACAGCCCTTCACAGCCCTGACCACCAACAAATTGTTCCTCAGCTCCAACCTCAACCTCCTCTGGCACAACTTAAGGTCGTTTCCTCTTATCACTTGCTCCTTGGTGCAGCAAATCTAACTCCTCAATCCTGGGATTTCAGCAAGTGCATCCATGATAAGCAAAGCTAACAAAGGCTCATTTTCCACTTGTCTGACTCCCAGTCTTTCCCCACCCCCTTTTCCCCATGCTAAGCTCTGATGTTTAATAAAAAGAGAGCTGCTTGGCCTCCTCTCTCAGCATGGTGCTCAGAGGGGCTCTCCCATCCCTTCCCCTGCCACCTGTTTTCCCCAAACTTGTAGGAACAAATCCCTCTTTGAGATCTTCCCCCTTTTGCTAAATTTGGTTGGAACTGGCTGGCGAATTCAAAAGCCATTAGACACACACATACAGCCCCAGAGGCAGCGGGATCATCCAAGACTCATTTCCTTAGGATATTAGGCAAAAATGCCTCCTTGAAAGCTTTTTGATCTCTGGTGCACCCTTCTCCACTTCCTGGTTCTGCGTGAAAAGCCAGGGAGAACCAAAGACATCACAAGTAAAAGCCCATCCTCAGAAGACTCTTATTAACCTTGTTTCTAGAGCAACTCTTGGATGTGTATCAAAACAGATCCTCCTCCCCCTCTGGGGTTTGCTCACCCTCTGCAGATCTGTGGGTGGCATCTCCTGAGGATGGTTCTCCACAGGTCCTGCTGATGCTGAGCTGCATGGTTGTAGCTCCTTGGTTGAGCCAGGATATTTATGCTATTGCTCACACCTCTCTGACATGAGCCTGGTTACTGGGAGGAACATTCCACTGGTTCAGCAATGATGGTACTGCAGATAGATCAATCAGTTCAGAAATGGTGGCTCTCAGCCTTTGATATATCATAGAATCGTTTTGGTTGGAAAAGACCTTTAAGATCAAGTCCAACCCTTAACCCATCCCTGCCAGAGCACCACTAACCCATGTCCCTCAGCACCACACAGTGGCTTTAACCAATTCACAGCCTCAAGAGGAAATGATGGAAACTAAACCCTTCTTTCTAAAGATTTAGCATCATCTGATGGGGTTGGACTTGATGATTTGGGGTTGGATTCAGTGATCTCCAGAGGTCCCTTCCAAGCCCTGACATTCTGTGATTCACCTATATAAACACTTGCAGGACTCTGTTGGTAACTGCAGGTGAAAAGCAGCCATGGTGGCACTGGCACATCAGGCAAGATGGAAAGAGAAAGGAAGATTTCAGGCAAGACAGAAAGAAGAAGGAAACTCCAATGGACTAATTAACCTGGTTGCTAATTAGTTGCTGGGGGCCTGATTCTGGAAATAAGCATGATGTGAAGAGAAGTGCTGCTCGTGGTCCTTTTTGGAGTTCTCATCCATGCTAGAACTGCTGTTGAGAGGTTATTTCAGACAACTTCCACTTGTGGCCAAGCCCTTAGACAGAGATGTTGATGAAGGATTTGAGTCCTGCTCCAAGGCACATTTTCAGAAGTTTAGCTCTAAGGTAGCTAAACTCAAAGCCTGTTCATAGAAGAATTATTTTAAGCCTTTAACCCCAGAGTAGGGAACCAAATGCTGATCCCCAAACCATATCCCCAACTCATCTCACATGCAAATCCCTCCTCCTGGGAGATGCTGAACTATCTGAGCCCTCATTGGTTTCAGCAGGATTTGGGGCTGCTCTGCAGAATACAGGATCAGACCTGCAGAGTCAAAAACTGCTCCAGTACCTGAAGAACCAGCTTTAAAATGAGGAGCCCAGAGCCTGGGTCTGAGCTGGGAGCTGAAGCCATAGAGGGAGGCAGCAGATCCACGCTCTGGTTAATTATATTAAATAACACCTCCTAGTAGATACACAGAATAGCAGATACACACCTCTGGGCCAATTATGCTAACTATGGGTTTCTCCTCAAAGGTGGAAGGGAAAAATAACAGTCAGTTGAAACTGCAGGAAGAAACTGAAGTGGGCAGAGGGTAATTATCTGAGCTGGAATCCACCCAAAGGTCTGAAGAACCCCTGCTCTGGTTGGGAAGGATCATGGGAGTGTTAAACCCAAGCAGAGCTTGTCTCAAGCTCCACGTGTTGTCTGAGAAGCTCTTTCAAGGCAGTATTTTCAGAACAACCTTTGTTTTCCCCTCCTCTGTCTTCCTGAAGAGGCAGGATTGTGCTCCCCAGATAAGCACACCGCAAATGGAGAACTCCTCAACCACAAAGATCTACTTCAAATGAGCATCAGGGACCTCGCTCCAACCCACAAACCCAAGGAAATGCTCCAGAGCTGCTCCCCCCCCCCCCCCCATAACTCAGTGAGATAAGAACGTTGCCCTTTTTATTTGGTAAACTGAAAAACCACCTCTCGGTATCTCCTGCAGCTGCAGCACAGACAGAGGTGGGTGGATGCAACCACAAACCTGAAATTTCCCAGCTTTCATTTTCAATTCAGTTCCTTAAAGTTCTTGGAGGGAAGGGAAGGGAAGGGATGGGCTTTGGGGTTGGGTTTTAGGGTTTTTTTTCCTTTTTTTGGTTTCTCTGCCAATTTAAACTCCTTTTTATTATGCTCAGTGCTATGTTTAGGCCTCTCTCCAAAGCCTGGCTCCCAAAAAATTAAGAGACAATTTTATTACTACCCCGAGGAACTTCAAAAAGGGATCTGATAGTGGGGGGACTTTTCAACCTTGTTTAATGAGATCTAATGAGTGGAACTTGCAACTAGACATATTTGACCTGAACTGAAGATGTAATCTCCTGGCTGTGAGGGGAATGACATACTGGAACAATTGCTCAGGGAAGGCAGTCTCACTATTTCTCAGAAATATTCTACTGAAATCAGATATCACTCTAGCAAACAGTATCTAATGTGGGGCTGGGTGAAGGTCTAGGGGCTGGAAGCAAACAGAAGGGAAGGGGGATGAGATCAACCTGGATGTTTATCTGGGGTTTAGGGCTGGGTAAGTCAGTATCAGCCCATGTATCACTGTCCTTCCCTGGCCCCAAGGAGAAGGCAACTGCCCACGTTGCTCTCCAACCACATCCCCTGCTCCTGCAGCTTCAGCAAGAGGCAGAAAGAGGCATTTCCTCTGATTTCTTCTGCCCTCAGGGAGAGGAGAGTCCTTCTGGGAACTTCTAACCTCACTGTCCCTTGCCTGGTTGTAACCCAAATCTCCTTACACTTCCAAAAAGTCCTTTTGTGTCTCCTCTTCAGCTGTCCTGGCAATACATCTGCTCTGCATTTCCACTGAAGACCTCCTTGGGTGTTCCTGGGGAAATTGGTTTCCCTTGGAAGCATCAGGGAGAGAAACAGGGACCAGAGCTGAGGTAGAACAGGGCCATTTTTCTGACATTTTTCCTAATACCCAACCTAAACCTCCCCTGGTACAACTTGAAGCCGTTTCCTCTTCTCCTGTCACTGTTGGTTGAGGGCCAGGAAGAATGCTTAGAGAAGACAACCCCCCTCTCTGGCTTCTCAAGCTCCAGGAGCACTGGTTGGTAAGTAGTCAGCAGTTACCAGTGGCTGGGAGAGAAGAGCTGTCCTCTGCTCAAGCAAGGCTGGAGCATCTGGAGACATCTGCTCCTCCCCTGGGTGCCTGCTGGAAGCACCAACGATGACAGGTGATGTCAACACAAAAACATTCATCTTACTCTATCTTCTCTGTATGCAAATGTCAGTGAGAGGTGGAGAAAGGTGCTGCACAGGCTGCCAGGAACCACCTCGTTGTTCCCCTGATAACCAGGCAAGGGAGTGGGGAGGAACAGCAAAAAACCCGCTAGAGGTAGAGGAGAACACATCACAGAGGTCCAGGGGGGCACTGGTCCATGTCACGGCCACCACATGGGCACACAATGGTCCTGGGTCACTAATCTACCCTCTCATGTCTACACACACACACACACACACACATATATATATAGTGCCAGGATTCAAAACAGGAGGGGGAAAATATCCCTGCTGCTCAGAAACACATTATTCTTTTTAAAATACCCTCAGGAATGGCAGTTTTTGTACTTTCTAGTGGGGAACAGGCTTTCTTGTGGGGGTGGTGGGTACCTCAGGGTACACACATGCCATGTGCTGGACTCATTTTAGTGGCTCCTGAAAAGAGCTGCACTAAATGGCCCAGGCTCAGGTTACCTGATCTCTCCAGGCTGCTTTCACATCCACCCAACTCTCCCCCAGACCCTGGCCTCTTGCTTTTCCCTCCTCCATGAGCAGAGACACTGCTCCCCCCTCCCCACATTTCCAGCTGGCTTTAGGACTCTGCACATCTTTCAAATACTGAAAATGCTAAATTCCATTTCTCTTTCTTTTATTTTTTAACCAGGGATGATTTTGGGTGGGATTCCTGTGGGCAGGAGTTCTGCAGGAGCAGAGCTAAACCGAGGTGAGCACAAAAGGCAGGAAAGGATCAAAACCAAAGTGTTGATCAACAGACTTAACATCTGAAAACATAATGGGATAAAGAGAGAAATGATACTTGCTTTGTGTTTCAGAAGGTATTTGTAGGGAAAAGAGGCCCTGATGGTTTAGTTGGTCCTAGACAGATGATAAAGAAGTCATATTTGTCTCATACACCTCCTATAAGACATCAGGGATGTCTGGAGAGCTGTCAGGAGACCCAGTAAAGGGGAATTCTACTGGAAAAGGGGTAATGGAGAACTGGTGACTCTAACTGGGAAGAGCTGGGCTTATGCCCCTTCCACAAGTCCCTGCCCTGGAGCAGGACATCAGCACAGCCACCATCCCACAGATCCCCACAATTCACCCCAAACCACCCATCTCTGGGGTGTGGACCAATTCTTTTAGTCAATATGCAAAGTGAGGGGAAAAAAGTCTAAGGTGGTGTTTTGTTTGTCTGATTTGTAGCTCTTCAATATATACAAACCATTTCAACTGCTCAGAAATCTCTGCGAGGGAAATTACCCTTCCGTGGATTTATGGAGTGTTTAACTCTGAAAGAATGCAACCCAGCAGCATAAAACCAAACAAGAGCAAAAAACAAGGGAAAAAAGAAGGAATAATAAGAAAAGGTCTGTCTATAGGACAACCCAGCAACAACTTGTCTGCCTTGAGATCCAGCAGTGAGGCAGAGTTCCTTTGTTACCCCCAGATCTGGGATTTCTTTTAGAAACAATACAAAGAAAACCTCCACAACATTGACACTTAAGCACCATTTCTACCAAACTAGAACCTGCTCCTCTTCTGCAAGGCCTGACTTTGAGTTTGGAGAACTTTGTGGAGAAGAGTCAAAATGACTGGTGAGTGTAGATGGTGCACGTCACACGCACAAAAGAGAATAAATATCTGAATAAATAACACAATCAGATCACTCCTGGGAAATTTTTCATCCCTGGTGCTGCTCAGACCAGTTTGAGGTGTCTTGGAGTTTGAGCCACCAGTTAGAGGTGGCTTGGAGGTGCTCAGAGGTGACACCTTCACCTCTGCAGCTGGAGGAGGAGCATCACTAGTGGGATTTTGCTGAGCCAGCTCCACTGGTAGGTGAGAAGCCCTTAATTGCCACCACTTCTCACTTTCCTGGCTATTTTCCCTGCTTTGCTGCATGGAGAGAGACGCTCATAAATTTTCATGAAGGAAAAAAAAGAAGTAGGGAAGTGAGGAATGGTCACGGAGGCTTCACAAATCACCCCAAGCCCCCAGCATATGAGGGCTTGTCATCGTTTTAGGAACTGCCTGCAGTCCAGGTTAGAGCTCCTGATACTGTGAGAAAGGAAAGGGCCAGTTCAGGATCTTTCCTTAAAGGAATTAAAAAAAAAAAGAGAAGAGCTGGAAGCAGGCAGGAATGTCTTCCAGTAACACATGCCTGTAGAAGGATCCGATAAATCTTGGCCTGGATTTATTTGAAAAGGAAAATTCACATAAAGACACTCCCTTGATCAACATAGCTTGAGTGGCTTATCTTTAAATCAAACCCAAAAGCTCCAAGGCACACATCTTTGAAATCTGAGCTTTAATGGCATTAAGAGACCACCAGTTTCAGGCTCAGATCCTGAAAAGCAGGACTTGAACCAAGCGGGTTGATTGTATCCAGAGCAGCATTTTTGTTTTCAACTTGGGGGAGGCTGGAGAGCGAAGGGTCAAGCAGGGCTGAGATTTATTTACTGGCACTGAAAAGTAAACATCAGGCATTATCCTGATAACAACCTGGCCCTGACAAAGGCCATTGGCAAGGCACATTCTTGAGGAGGAAGAGTTTTGGTTGCTCTATTTTTGCTTTGCTAAGGGGATAGATGGTAAAGCAATTACATTCTTGGGAAGGACAGAGGAGGCTGGGAGGGAGCTGCCCTGTCTAAAGTGGCAGGAGATGCCTGCAGAGCAGGGAAGATGGAAGGGCAGAGCTGGGAGCTGGGCTCAGCTCTTTGCCAGCCCCTCTTAATTTCCCTGTTTGATACGAACAGGGCAACAAGTCCAGTCCCAAAACCCACTAGAGAAAATGACCCTACAGAGCCTTGCCATAGAGCTTTGGTGTGAGAGCTTTCTTCTCACCTGCACTTAAACACACTTACACTGTTCTGTAATATCCATCCACTCATCCATCCATCCATCTATCCATCCATCCACTCATCCATCGTCTTCCTCATCCTAACACAGATAACCCAGAGTCACCCCATCTGCATTTGATACTTGACCCTTCCAACCCAAACCATTCTATGACTCTATGACTCTTTGAACCCTATGGATTCGCCCTCTCAGCAAAAATCATAGAATCAGAGAATCATTTAGGTTGGAAAGGACCTCTAGGATCATCAAGTCCAACCTTTGTCCAACATCTTCATGCTGACATTGCTTTTGGGGATTCAAAATGTTCTCCTAGCACAATAACCACTTATGGGAATTGAGTATAAAGGACTCCTGGGGTAGGCAGGTGCTTTATAGCATCCTTACACTCTGGATTTAATTTTTTTTACTCTATTTAAAGTTGATTTCTTAAGTGTGTTTAACATTTCTTAAAGGAGACTGATCTTGAAGAATATTTAATAAATACTAAAGCAGAATCTCCTGTTACTAAGTGAACCAAAAGCCAACAGATTCAGCAGCTTTCTGAGTAACTTTAATTGTGAAATCCACGACTCCTAAACAAAAATACTCTGAGGTTTTAAATGCTCAGCTCTCCAAACCAGGGCAATGTCTCACTGAATGCCCTTTGTTGCCACAATCTTTTTATCTCCTCCATAGTTCTGATTTTCTTCATTTTAAGGGACCTTAACGTATAGCCTGGCTTGAGAAATTTACATCTCAGATTACTCTAAGAATAAGCACAATTTAATACTTTGTATATTATTTGCAGATTTTATTAACATTTGATGACAATGTGCCTTGGCTGGGAGCCCAGAATGCACAATGCACCTGTCAAAAATGAAGAGCCCTTTATACCCATTGCTTCCCAGCTGACGTCTGCAGTAATCATCACAATTTGCTGCTTTTCTTTCTTTTTTTCTTTTTTTTTAACCACAAAGAAACCTAAATACTGAGTTTAGACTCAGTGCTGTTGAAGGTATTTATGGGTGTCCTCCTAGACTGAACTGCTGGCCATCTAAATGGACTTTACTGAAAGAGGTTGGCCAGTCTCACCAGTATATTAATGACAAGTTTTCTGGGTGGAAATGGAGGAGAATTTAGCTTGATGGGGTAAAACACCTGGGAAAATCAACAGAGTGTTTGTGACAGTCACTGATCTCAACGGCTGCATTTCATTTATCTCTATCTTGCTATGTTTGGGGTAGGGGAATCTAAAGATGCAAAAGAAGCAGTTATTTGGGAAAGTTCCTGCCTACAAACTAAAAGTGCATCCCAGTCCTCCCAGTCACAGCACAGATGGGTTATCACATAACCAGGTTCAGCCAACACTGTCAGACTAGACATGGCAAAAACATAGAGTGGGTTGGGTTGGAAGGGACCTTTCAAGGTCATCCAGTCCAACTCTTCTGCAACCAACAGGGACATCTGCAACTATCTCAGGTTCCCATCCAACCTCCCCTGCAATGGTGCCAGGGATGGGGCAGCCACCACCTCTCTGGGCAACCTGGCACAGGCTCTCACCACCCTCAGCACCAACAATTTCTCCTTCTCTCTAGTCTCAATCTCCCTCTTTTAGTTTCAACCCATCACCCTTTTCCCTGTCCCAACAGGCCCTGCTCAAAAGTCTGTCCCCATCTTTCTTGTAGGCCCCTTCAAGTCCTGAAAACCCCAAGAAGGTCTCCCAGGGATGTCTTAGACATCCCACCAGTGTCTGCTAAGAAATCAGACTAAGCTCTGTCTCTGTGTCCCACCTGACAGGCAGGTTGTTGGAGATGAAATATGGAAAGTAGCGGTAAGAAAAACCTCTGATATTTTATTTCAACATTTTTTGGCTCCAGAGACCACTCTGCAGCATCCCCCAGGATGGAAACACCCCAAGGCACTTTTTTTTTCCCCTTGGGTTTCTCCAAAATAATAAAGAGAGTGTTGACAGGTGCCAGAGCACAGTCTGCAACTGGAAAATGAATGAAGAACATCCTGATGTCACCCCATGGTGCATCTCCTTCAGAGCAAGGGAGCTGAAGGCTCAGAGAGCCCCCACCAGAGACCAACATCAAACAGGGAGACTCCTTGTAAACCCAAAATCCCCCTTTTTTGACATTCACGATCATTTTTTATTATTTAAATAAAGGCCCAGCTCAGGGTTAGCCCTGTAAGGTGGCACCATAAAGGAAGTGTTTCTATTTGCTTCAGCCAGCAGCACGTAGGAACTTTATGTATTATTAGTTTATGTTCCATATTTTGAACCTAAAAAATCCAAGAAGGTTAAGGAAAGCTTCTCTCTTTAATTTAATATTACATAATATATAAAATATTATAGAATTTAAGTGATTCATGGTGCTGCCAGGTGAGAAGGGTGGATTTCAACCCTCATTTCACACACCTAAAGATACTACCAAAAAAAGGGACAGATACCAGAAAATCTCTGCCCTTCATTCACTTTCCTCTTCTCCCACAGAGAGGATCTGAACTGCTGGGGAAACTGGGAAGAGGGTTCCCTCCTTCCCCCCTCCAAGCCTCAGCTTTCCCTGCTCATCTCCTCTGCTTTTGACATTTTATTTTAATTACACAGATTCCTCCTGATTGTTTTAACCTTTCTGGACACTGCTTTGTAAAACTGTTTAAGGAAAGCTCAGCTCTGTTTATATCTATACCTAGAACAAAATGCAGTAGGTAGCACAAAATAAACTTTCCCATAATCCTGATAAATCTGTCTAGTTTCAGCAAATTGTTCTGCGTGGGAGAATGGTGAGGTCACTCCAAACCCTAATTGCCAAGCTCCTTGGCAATCTTTCCCACCTTCTCCTTGTCCTCACCCCTCTGCTCCCCTTCCTCACTCTGTTCTCTCACCATTCCCATTCCTTTATTCATTTTAATATTGATTTCAGTGCACCTGGAAGGAAACATGATGGCAACTTGAAATAAGAATAATGAAGACCTTAAAGAGAAGTGTGAGTGTTTTGCCCTGAGCAGAGACTTTGTTTTGTCTTGAGCAGACCTATTCTCACCTATGGAGTTCAGATCACGATCTCCAGGAGCAGGGGCACTACAGAAAATAAGAATATACCTGTCTTCTTAGCAGGTTTCCATTCATGGATTCATTGAATCACAGAATCATAGAAACATGGAATCACAGAATCATAGAATCACAGAATCATAGAAATATAGAATCATAGAAATATAGAATCACAGAATGGTTTGGGTTGGAAGGGACCTAAGCTCAGTCCTTCAGCATTTTCTAGGAGCTGGAAGAGCAGTGCTCCAGGTCTGTGCTCAGCAAATCCCACTGCCTAAATAATATTGCTGCAAGCATAAGCAAGGCTCTGTTGTGCTATCATGCTACAGAGCCAATAAACTAAACCAACACTCATGAAATCACTTAAGCAAGAGGAGCTTTCCCAGTCTTGTTGCACTCAGCTCTGCTCCCCAAAAGCAGCAGTCATGCTGCACTATTAATAAAACTGCAGCAGATGCAGTTCCCCAGAAAAAAACAGGCACTGAGGTTCTCTTAAGAAAATTCCCCAGCTAGCAATGTAAGGAAAAATATGTGTAATGCCCTGATACAACTGACAAGAAAAACAGAGAAAAAGATTTATAGAGTAAATTCATTAAGCTTTCAACTCGCATTCCATCCTTCTGGAGTCCAACTCAAATTACTGTATGAAAGCTCTTTCTCATGGAACCAGATGAAATTTAAGATTACTTTTAATTACAAAGGGTGTGGGAGAATGTTTTCATGGGAGACAAATGCCTCTACACCTCTTAGCAGTGTGGATTTAAGAGGCTCACAACAAACAGACCCTGATTTATGAGCATTGGGGCATCACTGTGTCAGGCTGCAGCGTGGTCTGAGGCTTAATTTCTGTGCTTTTACTGCCACGTATATATCTTTTGCAAGTTCTAATTGGAAATTAAAATGGCAGAGCTTTTATGGGAGGAAAGTTTATTACTACTAATGGTTTTCCAAACTAGGCTACAGAAAAATATGAGCCGTGGTGATGATGTGCTCTTTACAATTTAAATGCAGTTGGACTTTCAATAACTTTCTACATAAATCACGGGGCTGCCAAATTGTTTCTCTGCTTAATCAAATGTATCCTGTTTATTGAATAAATAGTGGTCTCAGCCTTGCTTTTATTTGGCTAGGAACAATTGGGCAGGAGCTATTAGCTCACACACAGGTTGCAACCCTTCTTTTTATCAAGATTGCCTGGGTTTGCCAAAAAGAACCCCTTCCTACTATTGCCTGTAACCCTGCCAAGCTCCAGCCATCCCTGCTGAAGCTTTCCATGCTATACACTGATTTTTGGTTTGGTTCAGCAACTTCAGGGGAAAAGGGTTAAAACAAAGGAATAAAAAAACCCCAGCAACCTGTCATTAAAGACAGATAACACAATACATGTGCCAAGGGGTCAGCTGTGGGTTAACTGGGACATTTCTGAGCATCCAAGCACTTGACTTTGCAGGAAAATAACCAGGAGGTCCTATTTAAGGGAGCTCATGGGGGTATGGAAGGAAAAATAAGCTGCTGAGCATTTGTTTGCACACTCACACTTGGGTGTAATTGATGAAAGAGTAAATTAAATCCACCAAAATGCAAACACACAATTTCTGCACTCAGAGGAGCTTTCTCTGTGGTGTGGATGCTCTGCCTGTGGAAGCAAGATGCAAAGCAGCAGCCAGATGAGGTGGATGAGTTATTGATTGATGGACAATTTAAGCAGCAAAGTTTTTTGATGGTTTCTGCAGAAAGGTGTAAAATGGGAGTCCTTGAATGGATGAAGGGACACTAGGAGCTGATGCCAGCACAGGAAGGTAACAGGGAGTTCCCCACCTCTGCAATTAGGTTATAAGAAGAAGTTTTGAAGGGTTATGAACAAACCTCAAGATAAAAATTTCCTCTCCATGATTGCTTTTTCAATGAAAGACAGAAAAATTCTTAGAGCATGACTTGGGCTGCCCCAGCCCTAAACTGGCCATAGCATCTCTATGCATCAAACATCATTTATCACTGAGTCTTGTGAATACAGTACCCAGACTAATTTCTGGAGACAACCTTTTTGCTCTCTGTTTGCCATCTTATTTTCAACTTTTATAAAGGAGGGAGAAGAGCTGTAGAAAACCCCAATTCTAGGGTAATTAAAGCTGGCATAAGTCACTGCTGGCACCATGTCCTGCTCCAAGAGTCCTTGCTCCTGCTCCCTGCCCTGTGCCAGGGATAAAATAAAATGGGGATGTCAGCACAAGAGAGAGGGACGGGGATGAAGATCAACAGCAGGAGGATGGGACCCCCCTTTTCAGCAGTACAGCAGAAATACACCAGGCTAAAGCAACTGAATAAATAGAATTTCAGAGCTGCTAAACCACCCCAAGCTGCCCTAATGGATTCCTTCATAAACACACATGGGTTGGCTTTGCTGCCCATCACACGAGTCCTGTAGTTTCGCTGCATTCAGAGAGGATGAAAGGCTCTGCTCGTTGAAAACATTTTGCACAAGCCAATTAGAACTTCTGCCTTGCAAAAAAGAACTACCAAGATCACGTGCAGAGGGGCAGGTTCTTCAGGTGAAGAGTCATTTTCCAGCCCTACTCTATCAGGGGGCTGGATCTTGCTTGCAAGGAGATGCTGTCACGCTTCTGAAGGGAGTATCCACCTGTTTGGGGCAGGGATTGAAGGCAGGAACCCAGGTTCTGCCATTCACAGACATGGGAATCAGAAGCCACAGCCTTAAATAAAAGAAAATTAAGCTGAATGAGCATTAAGAAATGATTTATGCAAACCAAACTATCAAACTGAACTGGGGTCCAGGTGAGCAGATGAAAGCACAGGGGCCTGGCTGATGCTGCACTTCCAAGCTGCATTTTATCCTTGAACTGTGATAAGGATGTTATTTGGATTTTAATCCATTTTCCATCTGCTTTAGCATTGACTGAACCTTAGCTGGTACTCCTGACTGTCAAGTTACAATTTCAGATTGCCTGATAGCATCTTTCAAGTGTCAGTACCTTCATTAAAATGCCAATTACACCTGCAAGGGGACCGTGCAAGCTCCCAAGTTCTAATTCCTTATTCTCTGGTATTTCTGGAGGCTGGATGGGGGCAAAGAAGAACCAGATGTTACAAGTTAAGCCCCTAGCTTGAGAATTGCTTGCCTGTGTCACTCTTCACTTGGAAGAGCTGCTGCCAAGTAATCCTTCTACTTACAAGCACCTAAAGAGCAGAGAGTGTTGAGCCACCCAAGGGGAGAGCTGATGAGTGAAGGACAGTGTTGTCCACTCAACCCTGGAAGATCACTGCTGATGAGGGACAGGCTGGGCAGAGGGGTGCACGAGCACTCATTTCACCACCTACCCGAGGGTATGACCCACACACCCCCAGCAGCTTTGAGATGTGGAGAGAAAAATGGGAAAAAGTCAGAAACAGCACACTGAGCCTCATGGCTGCTCCAGTCCCAGAGGAAGGGGAAGGGTGGGAGGTGGGTGATGCAGGGTGGACATCTGAGGACCTCAAGCTTGAGGAGGAAGCCTTGGCTGCACCCCACGGGCTGGCAGTAGAGCCAAGGTCAAGCCTATGGAGGTGGGTGGGGAATGGTGGAAGTTCACAGGGGATCTCTGTTGTTCTCACACAGCATTTGGTGTCTACAAACACTTGGAATGGCTCTTGACACCTCACACAGGCCACCACACTCACGGATAGACCTTGAGGGAAAAGGAATCATTGTGATCATCTACTGTGACCTCTCACATATACAAAAATTAGAGTTTCCTCAAGCAATTGGCAAATTAAGACCACAACCTCTGTAACTGCACAGGAAACATCCCAACATCCACCAAACCAGGTCCCTCTCACACAATCTGAGAAATTAAATAGCATCAACCCTCTTGATTCCTCACTCTGAGGCAGGTTTTCCAGAACAAAAAAAATATCCTTAATCCATTCCTGAACTCACATCAGTTTGTCAGTTCTTCTGTAATCACTGATCCAAAATAAAACCAGTATTTCCTAAAATATGGCCTTATATGAAAACGTACACCTTGCAGAAAGCACAGTTTGGAAAAATAACTTTCTGCAAACCAGAATCAAATTTCTTTCTACTTTCTGTTGATCAGCACTAATCCTGCTCCTGTCCTATAACATTTAATTAATATGTCACTTAAAAGTTCACATGATTTTCTCTCGAATTAAACCCCAGCTAAATAGGGTGCTGCTGCTGCTGCTCTCATCCTAATTCCCCTCTTAAATGCTGACCTAATATTCATGTTACCTCCTCAGTGCCTGGGACCCACCCAACACTTGAAGATAATTTGTCTGTTGTCCAGCATCTCATGAGAGCATCTGGATATAAGCACTGGAGCTGGAGCAGCATCTTGGGGGTAGGAATAGAAACCATTTCAGTGCTCCTGCAATTTCTACAGATATCACATCACTTTTTTTTTAATGTAGAAACCTAACCAGGGAATTCTCTGGTTTTGTCTCTGCTGCTGTGGTCAGTTCTATGGCCCCCATCAACAAATTTAATGATTTTTGTTATTTTCAATCTTTATTTCATCAATCCTACTAAACTCCAGGCTCATTATCAGTCTCCTATTTTCTTTTATTTTCAAATATCTATATACAAATGTATGTTTTCACAGGTATACTGGGATTTTCTCTTTCACTTCAGGCTGAAGGAGGGGAAGGGGGGATTTGGTTCAACTCTCTCCCAGAGTTGCAAAACTGTGATTTTTACATTTTTACAGCATCTGCTGAAGTTTCCTTAAATCCTTCCCAATTATCATTTGCACTGTTTGGTTTAGGGTGTCACTTTTTTCTTTTTTTTTTTCTCTTTTCAAACCACTTTGCTCATAATTGCTTTAATCTTTGGGCAAACAGCCCTTTTAAAGACTCAACTATATCCATTCTGGAATTAATGACTCCCAGTGGCCCTTCCCTAGCGTGAGATGCTTTGACAGAGGGGAAGTTGAGCAGATTTATTTGCACTGGCACTTCACAAGATCTTGTTTCAATTTCTTGGCCAGGCTGCTTTCTGGGACAAGTAGGTCAGTGCTTATAAACAGGCAGCACTGCCATCGTCATCATCTTCCTCCACTTAACATGGGCTATGAAAAATTAAGTGATACACTCAATTATTATTCATGGGTTTCTAATGTCTGAATGCTCCCATTACCAGCTTGTTTCCTATGTCCTGCAGATGTGATGAGCAGGCAACAAGGAAAACAAACACTCTCCAAGTGAAGGGTGGAAGAAAAAATAGGATCCTTCCCATTTTACCCAAAGAGAATTGAGGCACTGAAAGATTAAATGACTCGCTCATAGTCACACAGGGAAATTGAAGAAGAATCTGGGATTGGACTCAGATCTCCCACAACACAGGCCAGCACTTTAACCACAACCCCATTCTTCATCCATAATGAATAGCTCCTGGCATGCACGGCCCCTGAACCAGCCAGGGGAAGGGACACTTTTAGTCAAGACAATATTAACACTTAGCTGGAAAATGGTCCCTGCACCTCAGAATCCAACCAAACCCTTTGATGAGATGATGAAGCAATTCAACTGTTAACTCCAGATTGATCCCTCTTATAAAAACGGGGATGATGTAAACTCGGTGCAAAGGCTGAGCCTCTTGATTTTCTGGAATAAACACGTTCCCAATTCATCTGCTGATTTATTTTTAAAAAATGGAGCTCATTTAAAATGGGGTGAAGCTTTTTGGCGTTCTCCAGTCAATAGTTCATGTAATGTACCATACCAGAAGATCTTCGTGTTCCTGCCAAGCTTGCAGCCAGCACGGGCTTTTACTGGTGATAGTTTAACATCACAGCCCTGGGAGAAAGCATTTCCCATGATATATGGGGAATCATTTTCTTATTGGCAAGGGCATTGGAAAATTGCAAAATATTTCGCCTAAAAGAGAAGGAGTTTCATCCTACTTTTATTTGCAAGAATGTGCAGGAGGGGGAAAAAAAAAAAAAAAAGACAGAAGGCAGATCTGCAGTTTCCAGGGGATTTTTGTGAAAGGAGAGGGGAAAAAAAAAAGAGGGTTTTGTTTGAAAGTGCTGCAATGTATCACAGATCCTGAGAGGTACCTGAGCCACCACTGCTGGAGCTTCTTCAGCTCGTTCCTACAGCACCCCACCCCAAAACTCAGACTTGAACCTGAAACTTGGCAGGGGAAATGGGGACATATTCCCTATAACATCACCCCCCTTCCCAAAGCACGACCAAGGGTTGATCTTGGGGAGGCTGCACCATCAAGAGCAATCACTAATGGGTGTACTGAGGTGGCTTCATGACAGGCTCTGTCCTGTGCCTCCTACATCTCCAGTCCCCATTTGCTGTGTTCAACCATGCAGCTCAGACACCTCTAGTTTAAGCCAGACACCAAATGAGCCCTGAGAAAAGCAAAGAGCAGCAGAGAAGTCAGACACAGGTATTATTCCAGCAAAACCCCCTTCCTCCTAGACAGCTCAAGAAACCCCCACTTCTACTTTCTGCTCTGGGAGGTTTATCTCAGGATGAACCTGCTGAGATTTCTCAGTAGCATCTGAAACAAATGTTCTGCTGAAGAGCAGAACTAGCAATGCCACACCTTGGCATCTGGCCTCTGGCCAAGCACTAATTTGGACACCAGAGGGGAATTTTACTGCCAGGCTCTTGCTTTGAAGACTTGTTCTTTGCTCAGAAGCTGGGAGAGCCCAAGCACGTGCTTGGAGGAGCCCCACACTTCAGGGCCAAGGTGAATGAAGGCAGTAAGCTCTGAGAAAGTCCTGCATGGAGTGATGTCTCAGGAGCATTGTGGGTTTACCATGGAGTTCACACCACCAGACAGGTACTCAACACCTTCTCTAAAATGAGGTTTACTTGCAGAGAGAGAGGACTGTAAAGAAAAAGAGTAAACATGGCCACATGTTGTGTGTCCTGCATAAGACACATTCTCCTGTCCCTGCCCACATTCCCCCCCCCATGGTACTGGGAGGCTGAGCTCTCCTGGGGCAGAGCAGGAGCTGTTACTCATGCCCAGATCCTCCACAGCCGGTCAGCGTGGCTTGGATCCACCAACAAGCTGGGGCTTGTGCTCACTAGCTGCTCACACTCAATTAGGCTGGGATTATTAAGCCTTCAAGAGTATCACCAAAACTGAATTAAGACTATTATCCACGTTTTGTCTGCCAAAGGTAACTCATCGAAGCTATGGCTAGATCTCTGTTTTGGTTTGTGAACTTAGGATGTGTAAAAAAACCCCTGATTTAATTGGAATATCATGAATTGGAGTCCCCGAAGCTCCTGGCAGCAGAGGGGGCTTCAAACTCCTTCAAAGCAGGGACCAGATTTTGAATGCCAAAGTACATGTGTGTAGATCTGGGGACTGGTTTGCTCACCATGGAAATGAATCTCAGCTCTGAGGTGAGCCTCCATATCCTTGTCTCATGGACCAGGTGTGCAGAGGCAGATGGGGAGATAGATGGTTCCTAGAAGTCTGTGTCCTTGGGTGGTATCACTGTGTTTTCCTTATGAAGACTCCCAAACCCTCATCCTAGTCCAAAAAATCTGCAAAACTGGCAGATGACTGTTCTGTGCCCTTTGTGACAAAGCAAAGTGCCCATTAGTGTGCTGCTGGTACGATGAATTCCAGTCACTGCAGCTCCATCTTCATCCCAGAACATCTTTTATCTGCTGGCTGCTCAGGGACAGGCCTGTCAGAGCTGGGGTGGGGGAAGACATGACATGTACTGGGGTGATGCTGTCACACCTATCATCTGTCAGGACCCCAACTCAGTAGCAGACCTTAAAGCTGTCTGGCTGCACTCTGAAATTGCATCTGGAATGGGGATGCTCATGGAGGGATCTTCCAGGAAAATCACATTAGACAACACTTTGAAAAAAAAAAAATCCATGCAGGATTCACAGCTCAGTGCAAAGTCTGGCCCCAAAAGTCAGTAAATCTTGTTGGTGCAGAACCAAGTCCTTGTCCTGGCTCAGCAGGATGACTGGATGAGGTGGTGGCATGTGCTGCAGGGTTAGGACGTGTCTGTGTACTCTTACCACTGGCTCCCAAATGGGACTCTCCACAGCAGCTCAGGTAATAAAGGTCATCTGTAACAAATTACCCAGCAGGGCTCCCACCCCAGTCTCAGTGCTGGCAGCACCTCAGCCTCCACCTCGATGGCTCCAGGCACAAGTGTAGCTGATGGAGCTCCAAATATTTGCCTGAGAACGCTCTCTTTGGATCAGTTCTTCTGACATTCACTTGAACAGCTTTCCAGAAACACCCACCCAGTGTTAGCTCTTGTGCTATGCACAGAAAGTCATGCAGGCTGACAGTCCAGATTGTGAGCTCTCCAGCAATACTTTCTCCTCTCTGATTCTCAGTGAGGCTGATACCAGCTGTCATCAAATCTCTGCCTCCTTGCAGGCTCACCACAGCATCACTGAACCTGGAATCCAGGTGCTGGCACTGTGTAATTCCCATTTTCAGGAGCAGGAATGGTGAGCACACCCATGCACACACGTAGGCTTCTTCCCTTCCATTCCTACCCACACAGAACACTACATTTTATTATTTTTTCTATCTAAGGTAGTCCAGTGACCCTTCCATTTTGAGAGCACTCAGCACTCCCTCCAAACACCTGCAAGGAAGGCAATTAAATCTATCCCATTATCACTCCATGAAGAAAGATCCATCTTTCCTTCTCCTCTCTGCCTTTGCTCCAAGATCCACAGAATCATAAAATGTTCCAGGCTGGAAAGGACCTCTAGAGGTCATCTGGTCCAACCTCCCTACACAAGCAGGGACATCTCTACCCAGGGCAGGCTGCTCAGAGCCCCAGCAAGCCCCATTTTCAGTCTGGCCTTTCTCTTCCCTCGAGTTTTCTCTATGTTTGACTTTTAATGCAAAGATGAAGCACTGAAGGAACTTCTTGAAGCTTCTCCATGCAACCCTGGCTTACTCACAAATGTACTTTAGGAGAAGCAAAAGGGATCATCTCCTTCTTATCTTGGAGCTGTTGCCTTCTCTTGACCACACCACGTTGTTTCCCTGTCATCTCATGTGCTTGCAAGTCCACTGAGCACAACTGAGCTGGACAGATGCCAGCCCAGTATTAATTCAGACTCCTTGTTAAGTTCAGTGTTTCACAAACCATGGTGTAAGAGCTAATGAGAAATCAGAATCTGGCGCCATGGCTGGAAAGAAATCAAACCATGAAGCTCCTTCCCGACCTATTATAAAAATTACAGTGTGGAAAGTGAATTTAATGGTGCAGAGTGCTTAATTGTAATATCAGGGAAGGCTTTGATCTGGGTGACTCTTGACATCACAGAATGAGGAAACTCCCTTAATGATTCGAAAACCCACACGAATGGTTGGGGAAGGAAATTTGGGTTATGCCTGGATATTAAAAAATGTTATTAAGTCTCAGGGAGAATTTTATTTAGGTGGGGGGGAGGATTGTTTGCAAAGGGATCTGTATCACAAAGGTTAGCTTAAAAAAACAAGACATCGAGGACATTTTTAGGACAACGGAATGACAATGGCCTGGTACAACTTTGGTGAGGATTAAAGCTTAGCAAGGCCTGGGGTGCAGAAGCCATAGATGCACCCTTTTACCTCAGGGATGGAGGATGAATATGCACCTCCTTAGCCCACTGGTCAATGCAAAGTAGATGCTTTCCCAAACCAGTTGACACTGGTTGTTGTGTATGGAAAAAAGAGACGTGGCTCCACTTACTCTACATGAAAGCAAAGGGAGCTCCCTCTGATAGAGCCTGGCCAACAAACCCAAGCAGAGAGGAAGAAAGTTTCACCCTAGGAATCAAACATCAGCCACCCTCCCATCCTCCTTCCCCAGCCAGAGGTCTGAACAATTCAACCATGCACTTAGCAGCAGGTCACACCTTCAGCTGGCAATGAAGAATAAAGAGTCCTACAAGATCTGCCCCCCCTCCTACTGGACCTACTGCATGTCTACCTTAACATCAGAGATGACATTTCATGGAGCCAGGTCTCCTGAAGGAAGAATTTCCTGCACCTTAGGCTGCTGACAGCTGCCAGAGTTGATCTGGCAAGACTTTTTTTTCATAGGCTGATGGGAAAAACAGAACCTCCATCGAGGCCAAGAGGCAAGAGTGTGAGATGTGGCTTAGGAGGAGAAAAGGAAAAAATACATATATTGGTACAACTATTAAAAAAACAAGTCAGAGTGACTCGTGATCTGTCTACAATCTTGCAAGGAGCTGCTGAGGGAATCAGAATTCACAGCTACCTGGTTTCCTGGGACAGGCTGCCTCAAAAAGCCTCCAAAAACCCACCAGCAGGGATGGAGAAAATGCAGCCTAGTTTGGAAGAACTCAACCTTACAGCTTCACCCTGTAGGGTATAGACCTTGCTCAGCCTTGCAGGGGATCTCCTGAGAAACTCAACTTGGCCTGAGGTTAGGTGGAAGCTTGTGTAGATGCAGGTCCCACACAGCTGCTCTAAGGCAGGGTTCCATCAGGCTGAGGTATCTCAGATGGGTTTCCAAGGGGGAGAAGGCCAGAATATGGGTCACAGGGAGGTGGTGGAGTCACCATCCCTGGAGGGGTTCAACAAACGAGTAGATGTAGCACTTGAGGCTATGGTCTAGGGGTCAGGGAGATGTTGGGAGGAAGGTTGGACTTGATGATCCTAGAGGTCCTTTCCAACTCTAATGATTCTATGATTCTAGGTGAGCTGTGCTGTCAGTTGCTGGACCCAAGTGCTTTGCTCCTCACAAGGAAGCTCTAGGAGAAGAGCTCTAAATCTGGGTATTTTATCTGAGCTGAAAACTGAACACCTGTCAAGTAAAAAAAAAAAATACACAAAATTTAATGATGTACCTGCAAAGTCACCTTCCAGGAGCTGAAAAAATTCCCATTACCTTTAGTCTCATAAAAAATAACATAATAAAATTGGACCCCTACAACTGTAAACCAGACTGAATGTTTGGTCATAGGAAAATGAACAGATAGAAATCTCACCCCAGCTCTAAGTGCTTTCCACCAAACACATTGAGCTGGAGTTTGCATCATGCCACTTTCACAGCTTGGTCACCACTCTCTCTGCCTTCCCAGTGCTGGCCTCATTGTGCTGCAGGAACATCCATCCCAGCTCCACATCCCACTATCTCCTGGGCAGGTCTGGGCAAGTGTCCACCTCTCTCCACGCTCCTATTTCCTTTACCAGTCTCTTTGCTGCTTTGTCTGCTTCAGAGTGGAATTTCTTTGGGGGCAGGCACCTACCAAGGCTGGGACCCCTTAGGTAGAGCCCTATGCAAACACCACAAGATAAATGCCTCTCTTGCAAAGTACATTAAGTGCAGTGAATTTACTTTTCCCCAGCGGCTGCCCACTGATACAGGAAATCTAATCCTAAATCTCATTAGGCTCTACAAACAATTCGGCCTCTTTCCCCAACAAAGTCACCATCCTGGCCTGCTCAATGTTTATGTTTTATTTCTCAAGTCCCTTTTTTCTCCCCGTTCCCCCACCCTTGCGATTTTCCTTTTGGTAAATATTTCTCCCTTGGAGAAGTCTAGCCAGAAGAGATTTTAAAAAAGCAAGTGAGAGGGAGAGACAGAGTATCAATCATTTACCTTCCACTCCCCAGGGAAGAGGTGGGGAGAAAGAACAGCAAGGTAAAAAGTTAAAAACGGCAGAACCACAGCAGTGCTCTTTGAAGACCATCCAAATCTATTTCTTCCAATGTTGAGGCCCTTGTAACTAGTGCCAGCACTTGGAAGGGAGAAAAAAAAAAAAGCCTAATTCACTTCCAAAAGCGAATTTTTCAGCATCAAGCCAAACTCCTCAATGTTAATTTGGTTATTTGGCAAAAAATAACAATAATACTAGTACCTGAACTATTGCCATCTGCATCTAAAATATTCCGGCCAGCCCATTCCCCAGTCCAAGAATTACAGCAGATACCCCTGGCTATTAGAAAAAGAGGTTGTTATTTTAAATGCCTGTCCCATAACCAAGTGTTGCATCGTGTGGGGAACCTACTGACATAGGATCTTACACACCAACGTGAGATGAAGGAAGGAAAAGCTGTATATCCATTGTATCCACATTCCAGAGGTCAAATATTGGCTCTCATTTCCTGCCATAAAGGCCCAGCTTTAATTAAACATTCAGCAAAGCGCTGCTGAGATGATTTATTTTGTTATCTACACAATGAAAATGGGAAACAAAGAAAAGAGTGTCCTCTGATGCCACGGGTGGGAATGAGCAGGAAAGGGACACAGCTGCCTCCTAAAGAAAAACTACCAGGGTGAGCAGTGGGACAATCCCAATGCTCCTTCCATCAGCTTGAAGAAACCATTTCTGGCAGGGTTGGGAAGAGGGAGAGGGGGGAAGAGCAGCGAGATGTGCTCAGCTGAGCCTGCTCCTCCTGCCACCAGCAAGGAGCCCTGGGGAGCTGCTGGTCTGAAGAAAGAGAGCTGGAGGGAGAAAGGAGGGGAAAACAAGGGATTTGTTCTGACCCCATTGTCCAGCTGGGATGCTCTGCAGCTTGTTACACGTGTGATGCTTGGACACCCACGAGTGAGTCACACAGAGCTGCCTCTTTAAGCTAAAGCAGCAAGACTCTCTCCTTGCACTCCCAGGGAATGCCTTGAGTTGCCATGAATTATATTTTGGATGACTCCTGGAAATCATGCCTTCAAATAATTGGACAGGGGTTTAATTCAAGGCCTGATAAAAACCACATTGAAAGCTGAAGGAAGGGTGCTGCTGGGAAGTTTGTTTGTGCAGGGCTCTTCTAGAGGCAATCCTCTATTCAAACCTTGCACTCAGGGGCCAGGCAGGTTGGAAATTTTCCTCCTGATTTAAATGCTCTGGGCACACGATGGACCTTTGTTTTTGGCACGTAACAGAACCTCATCCTCACTTTGAGACATCAGAGAGGACCTATATAGAACCATTTAGGTTGGAAAGGATCTCCAGGATCATCAAGTCCACCCTTCATCCAACATCTCCCTGACCCCCAGACCATGTCCTGAAGCTCCACATCTACTCATTTGTTGGACCCCTCCAGGGATGGTGACTCCAGCACCTCCCTGGGCAGCCTGGGCCAGTCCCTGACCACTCTCTCAGTTAAGAACTTCTTCCTAATGTCCATCCTAAACCTCCCCTGGCACAACTCGAGGCCATTATGTCACCAGGCTCTTTCCCTCTGGACCAGACCATCACTGTAAGATCAGATGCAGGCAGCTTGTCACATGGGCTAGGAAATGGGGATTGTGAAATAGATCACAAATGCTCCTAAACTCTCCTCTTTTCTCTTATGAAAGCTTTTCATACACAGGAAATACTGGGGGATTAACCTACTCTCCAAAGAAGGGAAAAGCTTGCAATTAAGAGGAGCTCCCCGCCTACTTGCCCCTTATCAAAGAAAGCTCAGGAAACCTCCACACAGAATAACTTGAGGAGCAGAAATCTGGTGTCTGTGGGTCTGAGGACTTGCAGGGACAGAGCTGTGAACAGGCAGCACCAACCAGTGCCTGGGGCCCAGGCTGAGCAGCTTTGTCCAAACGACACCAAGGGTCAGGATTGATATAAACACAATGGAATTTGTACTGATTAAGGCCCTTCCTCCCCGTGCTGGATATAGGATTTCCTGGACTGAAGCACGTCTGAGTGTATTATTTCTATGCCAGGGAAGGGAAAACACTCATTCAGCTGAGGAGAGAAAAACATATCTCATGGGGTGAGGAAGAGATAGAAAGCAAAGAATCCTATCTAATAGCAAAGGAAGCATAAACAATACAAACCCTGGAGACTTACATCACTACTGACCACCCTCTGCCCCAAAGCTGCTCAAGAAGGAAAGGAAACCCTAAACTCACAGCCATGAGAGAGTCTGAAGAGTTTGCATTATTAAACCTACACTTCAGGTTCTGAAGTAGCTGGATAATCCCATGGGATTCTTCCCCTCCACAGGGATTTGGAGGATGATGATCAAACCCACTGTGAGCAGGGAAGATCCTTGAAGTGGACCTAGTAAGGTTTGGACAACTAAAGAGTCACCTGCACCAGTCCACATGGTTGAAACTGAAAATGCAACAGTGAAGGAGAACTTCCAAACCACCAGGCACATGGAGGAACTGCAGAAATGGTCTTCACAAATGTGTAGACCAAGCTATGGTTAAATGCAGTAAATGGGTGATGAGCTCAGGTCACCACAGAACCAGGAGCACCATCAGTAAAACTGGGAGCACATTAAACCTCCTGAGGAAAGTTTTCTCCCTCTGCAGGACATGTCGTGCCACTCATGGGATATTCCATGAGAGGACTGAAAGAATGAAAGCAGTTGATGGTGCTAAGATGCTAAACCCCATCTCCAGGGCATCTTTCAGCAGCACAAGCCAAATAATGCTGCGACTGTTGGTGATCCTGGTGAAAATAAACAAGCAGACCCAGCAACCTCCCTATTATACTGAGAGGCTCCGTGGGTGGTTTGCAGAGCATTAAAGGGTAACAAGGGTTCTTTTTCAAAGGAGGTTTTGCCATTGAACAAGAAATCCACATTACAACAAGTGGTCATTGGAGGAGGTGCATGAACTCGGTGGTGACTTTAAGGAAAAAAGCATCAATACCTCAGCTGCTCATCAATCACAAAGATCACACACTCCTGCTCTGTGCTATTAGAGCTGAGGAAAACACAAATGCCTTCCAAAGAGGTTCCTCTACTCAGAGCTTTTCACTCCTCAGGACATTCTTCAGCAGTGGTACCACGTGGAGTGAGCCAGGCCAAAGCACACTTTAAGAGCAGTGCTGCAGAAGTTGTTTGAATACAATGTTCACTAGGCATGGGGACCTCCAGGAACAAAGCACTATTAAAAATAAAATAAAAAAGCAAGAGGAAAAACAAACAAAGGGCCTGGATAGTTTTCAGAGGAAATCAAGAGTAACCCTTAAAAGGATGGTGTGGCTGCTGGCAAATCTACTTGTGAAGAGACTGATAAATGGATATTGTGTCAAGCTTAGGGGAACCTGGACAAAAATAATATAATATTGTTGTGCTGGCAGCCCATATGCAACATAAAACATTATTCCTCTACAGAAAGCTGCAAGATCTTGCTAAGGTTCCTGGAGGAACAGAGCTTCAAAAGAAAAAGTCACAAAGACCTAAGTGCCACTCACTGATATTTTTGGCTTGGCCCAATGCAAACTTCAGCAGATATTTCAGATGGTATATGTGGAACAAATCAGCTCTGGGCATCCATTCCCTTCCTTCTGAGGCTGGACTCAATGCTGAGGTCCTTTCTCAGGCAAAACTCCAGTATAGAGGCAGTTCTGCCTCCCACCATGCAGAATTACAAGTCCAGTTCCTCCCCCCGTCCCCACTACAAGGCAGCCTGGATGCTACTGGTGGAGGAACCAACAATAAATCTGATTTTACACTCATCAATTTGATCTTTCAAATGCTTTCCTAATGGATGTCAGGTACGGTGTCACTCCAGTCATTTGATCAAGTAGCTGGTGCCCACAAGGAGATGTTTAAATGATCAAAACAGCCAACTTAAAAGAGTTTCCTAAAATCCCATCTGAATAGAAGTTAAGCAAAACACTGTCAGGAAAACATTTCTGATCCCCATCCAAAACAGCCTACCATTTCTTATGAAGCCTTTCAAATTGACAATGAGGGAATTCTTCACTGTGGTCTCGCCCTCACTTTCACCCTCCCAAGTAATGCTGTACAGAGATAGAGTAAACATTATGTGCTCTATTTTCCTAAATAAAGCAAAGGAAAAAAGCAGATCAATGTCTATTCTGCTGCCAGCAGATATGGAGTCAATTAAAAAACTAAAATATACAATAACTTAACTCTTTGCACAGAACTCCAAACATATCAATACTCTAAGTATAAAATGATTTTCCACAGGAGCCCTGCAACACCCTGGGTTGAGAGGCACTCTCAGCTTTCCAATTTGGAAGGTGAATTTGTTGTTCCAGAAGCTGGCAGGTCAGCAGGCAGCCCCAGGCATTGTAAGGTTTCTCCCCGGTCCCTTCTGCCAAAGATGTTCCCCAAGTTCATCTGGAATCATGTGCCAGGTATGGACACCCTGGAAGGTCAGAGATGGAAAAGATGCTGCAGCATTTCTCCAAGTTCTTCATGGCACCCACATCACTCTTGTCTCTAACTTTGGGAGCAAGGACACCAGACAGTGCTCACCAGGCAGATGTAGGAGTTTCTGGAAGGGGATGGAGACTACAGGTGTCTACCTGCCATGGAGTGGATGTCTCTCCTTGTCCACAACCCCACCTCCAGCCCATGCAGATACCAGGTTTTCATCACACAACCTGCTGTGTCCCACAGAGGGTGGCATCTCACCTGCTGGCAGGTGAGAATGGGGCAGATTTACAGCTCCCCACCAAGGCTGCTTGAGCAGAGCCTGGTCTGCGAATCCCTCCTGGTGATCTGGCACAGCCATACAGCCCTGGAGCTCCTACCCTGCCACAGCCAACAGCCTCCAGCACCAACAATCTGCACTGACACACCAAGACTGAACATGGAACACAAGAAGCCTTAAACATCCATCAACCTTCATTTTCCAAGCACAAGTTTTCTGCTTGCCTTGTTTCCTAGTTCCAGATCCCTCTCAAAAACATTTACCTCATCTTTTCAGCTGCTACCAAACCAAGATCCCGTGACCAGCTCCAGAGCATGATGGAAACATTCCTAAGGTGAAGCCACTTCCAAAACTCCAAGCTGGGGCTGGGCAGCAGCTCTCCCATGCTCTGGGAGCTGCGTGGTGCCTTCCCTATCACAGTAACTCTGCAGGCCTGGCTGGGAGAGCCCATGTTATGGGGTTTTTTTTAGGACAGGATTCCAGGTGCCGCATCCCCACATGATGCTCTTACACGCTGCTGGAGCCAAGCTAAATCTTTGCCTGCAAATTTTGGCTCTTCCCTCCAGCTTAGCCCTTACTTAGACAAACTCTCCTGACTTCGGTTTTTTAATTCCCCTTAGCACCAGTGTTTTCCTGCATAAAAAAAAATTAAATGGGCAAAGTCCAAGAGACTTTGTTAGAACAGCTGCACAGCTAATGCCTTACAGCTCTGTTTTCAACATTTTTCAACAGTGTGGCACAACCTGAGAAGTTCACATATACAGAAAATAACCTTGACATACTTTGCAGCATGGAGAAGGCAGCAAGAGTGTAGAGTGAAGGTACCAGAAACTACCACTGCTACAGAGCCCATCTTCAGGTTTACTTCTTGACTAGACAGAAAAACTGCTGGTGGTGTGCTGAGGTAGCCCTGGTATTTCCCCAGCCCCATAAAATAATTCCTCCAACACTGCAGAACATGATTTTTATGGTAACTTTTGTTCACCCAGCATCTGGTAAACATTGGCCTCGACTCTCTGTGGAAGCTGAGAGCAGCTCCTCCATAAAGGCCTGGAGGAGCTCAGCCACAAATGAAGGAGGCATGGACTAAGGCAGGAAAAACCCCAAATCAGATGTGCCAGCCTCCCCCACGCCATCACAGTCCTGAGCATGCCACATTAATCAGGTCCAGAGAGAAGTTATTTACTGCCTTCATGTGCACTAAACCAGAAGCTTCTTGAACAGCTGGATGAACTCCTGGTGTTCAGGCTCCTAAGTGAAGAGCTGCACTTGTGCTCAGTGACCCCTCCTACCTGAGCTGAAGTTGTGGATGTCCCCTCCCTGGAGATGTTCAGGACCAGGATGGATGGAGCTTTGAGCAACCTGGTCTAGTGGAAGGTGTCTCTGCTCAGGGATTGGAACTAAATGATCTTTAAGTTCCTTTCCAACCCAACCCATCCTATGATTCTATGCACAGAGTTTCTGGGAGCCCAGTGGAGCACAGATAAGCTCAGCCTGCATTCACTACTCTCTCTCCTCATTCAGCTGAAGCTGGCCAGAAAATTTCATCCATTTAAGAGGGTTTTAAAATAAACTCTACACCCAAGCATTGTGTCTGGCTGCTTCTCCCAGACGTCCATGTCCTGAGCACATTCCTCCCATGGGGTCTACCTGAGGGAGGGAACAGCTGCCAGGCAAAACCAGGCCTGAGGAAAACCAGGCTTTAATGTAGTTTAACAGAGCAGCAGTTTTGCATTCTTGGGGAGTGAAATAACCAGGAGTAAAAATCATAAATTGATCAAGCTGTAGCTTTCTTTCTAGATTTTATGCCCATCTGCAGGGAACAGGAGAGCCCAGAGCTGACATGGCATCACTGGTGGGACCATGTGCTGCAATGACAGGTTGGGTGGAGATCCAGCCTTCCAGCCTTTTCTCTGATTTCTCCAAGGTGGAGACTGGATGAACAGCCCATAAAATTGCAGGTTTAGTTCCTTCAAGCCAGAGAAATCCTAGCAGTCACTTCCAAGTGCTACCAGCTCTCGCTGCTGCTTTGTTTTCCTTACTTGTTCTTTTGGCAAATCATTTGCTGTGCTGAAACTTCAGTCAATGGAAGACAAGAGCCCTTTGCAATTCCACTCAGCATCTTCATGCAACTACAAGATCAAAGTTCTTCAAAGCACATCCAGCACCCACTAAACACACTTCTGGTTGGTTGGGTGAGTTTTTTAATCAGTTCAGAATCCCTATAGATAGCTGTTTCAGACTAGGTGCCCTTATTTGTTCTCATCCCTAGAACCATTGCAGGTGAGGTTGGCCAGGGCTCTGAGCAACCTGCTCTAGTTGCAGATGTCCCTGCTCAGTGCAAGGATCAGATAACCTTTAAAGGTCCCTCCCAACCCAAACCATTCTATGATTCTACAATTTATTTCATTTTAAAAATATATTTCTTCTACAAAACAACCCTGAGCTACTACTGCACCTCTAAATAACAGTAAAAAACCATCCCTTTTGATAGGAGACTTTGGAAAAAAAACACTCAGTGAAGCATTCAGATAAAAAAAAAATGATGAAAATCACAAAAACATATGGAAAATGAATCATTCCACCTCCAGATTAATCCTGCAGAAAACAGACATAAATGAGCAGTTCTTTTACATTTAGCCTGGCTCACCTTAGCCAGGATGCTCAGCTGCAGAGACAGGAGGAGGCTTCTTGAGCCCACCACCCTGACACACATGGTCTTAGCCTTGAACAGAGGACTGCACCAGAGTCTACCAAGAGGCTGCCATAGGGTTAAATGCTCTATTAAAGTGTTTAATGACACAACTGCCAAAAATTCAGATTCCAGCTGTTTTGGACCAGGTGCCCCCACTCATTCTCATCCCGCTCAAATATGGTCTTGTGGAGTTACAACCCCTTAAAATGACAGCTCAAAAGCGGCAACCTAAAGAACTTGGTGTGATTCACATCAAACCCTCCCCAATACAGAGCCCCCTGTCCTGTCCCACCTCTGCTTGCCACTTTTCCCCAGCTCTTAAAGCCTCCTCTTACCCCATCCCCCTGAAGAGCTCTGGAAGGTGTAAATCTCAGTTTGTTTACTTGTATTTAAAGGGGAAACTACCAAAATTCAGGAACTGTTTTCTAATTGAAACCTTTTCTTTTCCACAGGGGAAAAGCCAATCCCCACAACACAAGTAATGGCCATTCCATCTCTACCCTGGGTTGGATTTCCCAGATGGTTTCTCATCTTCCAGGGCTGAAAGGAAAGATTTCCTCTGGGGCCTGCAAACGATCCCTCCATTATATGAATGCAGCGCAGGCACATTCCTGCTATCACAGCTCTGAGTTTCCTTGCCTGCCTCTGCCGTGGCTATCAGGAATCTATATTAAGCCATTCCTCAATATTTATTGTCACCAGGGCTGAGATTAGAAGATGCCTGCCTCCTGTTTCAAAACTTAATGGCCCATTGAGCACACTTCCTCCAAAGCACCAACCCCACGTCCCACGACACTAAATCTGTGGCACGCTAATGAAAAGCTCTCTTTATTTCAGGCCAGGATCCAGAATGGAAATGACTGAGGTCACAGTCGCTGTGTATTTTAACTCCCTATTGCTTTAGTAATTAGAGAGGAGCTCCGTGGCAATGCCAAGCAGTGTGCTGACCTACACATGCCTATCTCTTCTGGATACTCTCCTGGAGAGTTTTACTGAACACGTTTAGAGCTGAGGTGGGGATGAAGAATTCTTTGGCACAAGTGAGGGACACAGATGAGTGAGTTTTCCACTTTTTTTTGGGTCCTTCACCCAGCAGTATTTTATTTCATGTTAAAGACACCCAGATGAGACGTGACAACAGTGACAGGCACGGAATGAAGCAGGGTCTTGCTCAGCACTACAAAAGAAGAAGGATTTCCCCTCACTTCTGCTGGGCAGGACCCTGTGGGCTTGTTCTGCAGGGAGACTCGGGGAGTGTTACACGCAGAGGTTGGCAACAGCTTCCCTCCCGTTTTTATGTTTGTTATTTTTCTAACCTCTTCAATCTCACTTTGCTGAAGCAGAGGAAATGAGGTAAATTGGTCCTAACACAGGCCAGGAATTGCTGTCCTACTATTGATGTGGGGTTTAAAGGTACTGGGGGAGTGGAACAGTAAATCTCCCGAGCACAAATTTCTTGTGATAACACTAAATTTACCCAATATTTATTGCCAAGATACAAAGTGTTATGGCAACATGGAGGAAAACAAGTTATAAGGTTTTCCTTTAAGGCATAAAGAAGGACAAAACTCTGCTGCCTGCATTTAAGCAAAGACATGGTGATATTTCAAGAATATAACTCTGCACTCACATGGTCTTTTCCACTCCTCTGACTGTGCTCATATGACATAGAACCATAGAAGCTCATCAGATGACATCAGACTGCAGGTTTTATTGCTCATCCAGCAGATATTTAAGCCTGCTATTGCTCTAGGATATTCTGTAGATGTGCTTCAGATGATAGTTATTTGCTTTAGTATTGTGTCTTTATCTTAAAAAAAGAACCAGAATGGATGGGATGGGATGAGAGAAGGTGAAGTACAAGAGTTTGGAAGTGTAATTAGAACATTTTTCTGCAAGTTAATGAGAAACAAGTACTAAACTCAACCTAACAGGGCTACCCTCTCAAGCATCTTAAATAAAGAGGAGGATGAGTCTAATAATTTGAAGGTTAGCACTTCCAAAACCATAACCTCTTAGGAACAGTTGTTAATTACATATACAGGCACCCATATACACACACAAACGATCCCATGCTTCTTATACAGTATTTTTCAACCCAAGACCAACATTCTATCCATCACCTATGGATGCACAAACCAATCCTCCCAGTCTTTGCCTCTACCCTAGTTTCGATAAGGTGTTTCTCCTGTGTATCTTAGGTTAAGTATTAACTTACAGGAGAAGCAGATGTTTCCCCTTTGCAAGGAAAAGCATCTTTACAAAGGTCAGCAGTGGAAGAAAAGCACTTCCACCATTCATAAAAGGCAGTGGCAGCTGCCACTGTCCCTTCTGCTTTTAAGATCCTTTAAGCATGGCTTTAACTCTGCTAACAGTATTAGAAAAGCTGTTTCACCCCACTACCTGTAAGAGGCATTTTTCATCCTTCCATTGCACTGGGATTCATTCATTGGGCCATTCCTAAAACCACAAGGACTATTCTGTTGAGCAAATCCAATTCCTGTGTTCATTCCTAAACATAACTCAAAATATTTCAGTGGTCTGTCCCCTCCTTTAGATGTTTTTAATATTGGATAGGGAGATTTGCAGGATGTGAGCTTTATAGCCTGTGAAGTTTTCACATCTCCAGGTGGAATTGCTTAACAGTTACCAAAAAAAGACCAAAAAGAGAGAGAAGAGAAGACTTGAACCTGCTGGTCCACAAAAGAGAAGTTAATAAACCACAAAGAACTGTGAAACAATAAAGTTTTCCTCACTGCTTAAACTTAATGGAATTAATGACCTGAGTTTCAGCGATACCTAAAGGCTGTATGGAATAAACAGTCCCCATCCCCTTATGCTCTCTTCAGGAGGGTAATGAAGAACATTCATAAATAATAGTGTATAACTACACCTAAGTGCAAAGATAAACAGCACATGGTGACCGACAGGCAGAGCAGAGAACAGCTCAGACCAAATTTAGCCATCAGCACCCACAGGATGAGGAGGATTTCATGTGGAACCCTTCATCTCAGCACATGAATAAATCAGGTTCGAGGAAAGGGCAGATCTAACCCAAGATTCTCAGCCTGGATCTGTTCACTCCAGTGTGCAACTGCAGGCAGGCAATAACATTCCAGCTCTTCACACCACCAGCTATGGGAATATTAAATCTTGGAGCGAGGAGACTGAGGACCTGTGAATGGAGAACTCTCTCCTACTCCTTGCTGACAGCCAGCTCCTCACTGATCTTATCTGATCTCTCACAAGGCCTCAGCCGTGTTCCTGGAAGACTTCATCCATGCAAGGCGGCACAGACCCAGGCAGAAGGGCTTAGATCAACCCCTGCCCACACTTAAAGTCACCAGATTCTGTCCCAAAGCACAAGATCTGCCCAGGATCCACTGCCCCCTGCACATGCCAGGCTGTGCTCCCATGCTGAGGAGAGGGAGATGCATCTCCAGCCTGGCCGTTGTGGCTCCTGCCCCTGCCAACACCCTCTTTACCTCCCAGAGAGGAGGCAGCAGCACACCAGGGAAGGGCAGAGTGCTGCCAAACCACAGGGAGGGGCACGGGGAATGTCTGCAGGAATTCTGCAGCACCCTGGGCGATAGCATCAGTGACTAATAACTGCAGGATCATGCACACTCACAACCATCAGCCAGCCGCCCCTTGGGAGTGCACCAACAGCACTGGGCTGGCCCCGGGTCCTTTTTATGCTTTAAATAAACAGAATCAAAGTCCAAGCATTTAAAACTCTTATTTCAGCTCTTATAAACTGCCAGTTTCTGAAATGACACGAGCAAACAATACTGAAATAAATAGAACCTCAGAGCGAGTGCTTTCTAAGAGCCCATACCTTTGTTAATGTCACTACCAGAGAGCATTTGTCTTCTGTAAAGTTATATGAAGCCTTGGTTTGGCTGAACTCACGTTGTCTGGTCACTTCTAGCTTCCCTAGTGAGATTATGAATGGTTTCTATTTCGGGCAGATTACAGGTAGCCATAAATTATCACCTAAGTGTGGGCTGCCTCGCTCGCCCCAGCACCTCGCCAGCTCCTCACTTCACTCCATGGCTGTTGCTCTGGCAGAGAAACCTGCCAAGGCTTGGGCCACGTCAACTCAGTTTTTGACATGTGTTATGTTGATCATAGGGATCCATTAGAGAGGCCGAGTTCTGGAAGAATGAAGGGTTTTTTTCCCCATCTATCAGAGGTACTTTTCAGATGACTGCATTCCTGGGTGACTACATCATCTTTTTTTTTTTTTAACATAATTTTAGCTTCCTCGCTGCCCTTCCCTAAAATCTCAGCTATGAGCAGGCAGCTCAGGTTGTCCAGATCATCACCTGCAAGACACAGAATGTAGATCAAGCTTCATTCTCACCTGCACATTATTGTGGAGCTTTGGCTTTCAGGCACAGAAAGATATTCAGGACCACATTTCAGTTCCTGACTCGAAGTGAGTTGACCTAAAATGCTGCCATGAGCAGAGATTCACACAAAGGTCTTCTCCAAAATACACATTCACTTAATGTGCTTCACTTAAAGCTACTTCTATGCCATGCATGGGATATACATTAACACCCTGATCTTTTGTAGTGTATTAAGGGAAGTACTTTAAAGGCAGGGTTTAATTAAGCTTCTTAACACTCCTTTGTCAGGATAAAGTAATCAGCCCTATTTTGCAGGCAAGTGCTAAAAAGTTAATTAAATTACAAGAACCAGACAGTGACTTAAAGGCAAAGGCAGGAGAAGAGGCTGAAGGACTCAGTTCCAGTCCCAGCTGAGAGAAAACTCTCCTCAGTGGATGGACAAGATCAAGTCCAATTTCATCAGACTGAAGATGCAAACCTCATACTTCATGAAGTATCATACTTCAAACCTGGGATTTTAATGAAGAGATGACTTGAACTGTGAGAGATGTTGATTTTCTATAGAAAGCATGAAGTATTTTGGGTGTTGCAAAAGAAATACTTTGTATTTCAGACCTCCAAAACTCAGGAAAAAAAACACATTAAAATAATAAACATTAAAAAAGTCAGGAACCTGATAAAAGTCAATACAGTGATTGATTTGTCTGGATTCTGAAGGATTCTGCCCTTTTTGTTTCCTTTATTGAGTTCAAAATAATCAGAAATAAATGAATGAATAATTATTAGTGGATGTGAAGACACTGAAAAAAAAAAAGTGAGCTGGAGGGCAGTCGTTAAAATGATGCAGGTAGAAGGTCCACTGATTTACATAGAAAAGCTTTGTTATCATTGGATTAATGATGTCATTTCTTTATCAAGCCATGATATAAAGCAAGCCAAGTGCTTGGCAGGTGAGTAAAGCAAAGCTGCTCACCAAGTTCACAGCCACACAGCTCCACTCTTCCAGAAAAAAGCTCCTATATTGGGTTTATTGCGCAATCCCTGCTTTGACTGGGCTAATTAAGTCAATTATTTAAAAATACTCCTGCTTGCCAGGGTAGGCAAGACCTGAGGAACAGTGGGACACACGCCCCTCTGCACCTACATGTCCAACCTCAGCCTCCCTCATTCTCATTTCTCCTCGAGAATTTTATGAGCAGGAAAATACCCTTGTTCTGAATGACCATCACTTAGTTCTGGGCCAGGACTTCCAGCGTTGCTGCTCATCCAAACCCCAGCTGGAGTTGACCCAACAGCAGATGCAGTTAGGGACAAACACACCAGTCATGGAGAGAGGAGGAGTTCATGAAATTTTCAAGCTACATTGATTAAAAAAATATTTTCAGGAATATTGAAAGCTGAGGAAAAGTCCATCTGCTCTGTGTCCTCCAGTGACACATCTCAGCACCGAGACCCTCCACAGAAAAAGGCTCCAGCAGCCAAATTCCACCCTCCACCACACCATTAATGAGAGTTATTATTCCTTGAGCTCCCCCAGCTATCCTGGGTGGTTCTGAGGAAACAATGGCACAGTCTTTGCCTTGAAATGGAAATGTGCCGTGGAGACGTGATCCAACAGGCCAGGGCAGCCCGAATGAAAGAGGTGGGTGGGGATGGGGGAAGGCAGGACAACGGTCACGGGAATGGGATCACTCCTTTCTATCCTCTAACTATCTTGATGCTCCCATTAAGTGATTTAATTAATGACTTAAGATAGATTTCCAGGAAGGACTGAAAAGAGTCTAGAGAAGGAGGGTGTGGCAAAGATGTTTAAGAGCAGTAACTGGGAAGGCAGATGGGTGAAAGGAAAACCAGCACTTCATCAACACTGGAATTAAGGGAACTGGGATGGATTTTGCTGTATGACACAGGCTGGGGTCAAGACATCACAATGTGGGGATTCTCGGGTGTCTAGCAAGGTGTGACACACCAGAGGTCCATTAGCACAGATTTCCTTTTTTCCCCCTATATATATATTTCCAATATATCCGTGGTGGTGCTTCCTAAGCAACACTAACAGAAAGCTGCAGCCCTATTTGCAATTAAAATGTCATGGTGACAACCACAGCAAAAGCTGCCATCTCTTCCATGGAACAGGCTGAGGATTTGAGGGAGGGTTTCATGCATTTGTTTGTATTTTCTGTTAATTTTAATTGCAAAATGCTTTTCTAGATACAGGTCCCCCTACCAAGTTTAAAGTTTGAATTCCATTTTGACTCCTAACTGCCCACCTTAAAAATCAGCAGAGATTACAATGAACCAAAAAGAACTTAAAAGAGCAAAACAGATTGTTCCAAAGGTAAATATAATAATCTGTAAAATGTAGTTATTCATCCTTGCTCTCTCAGACAATGAGTTTTAAAAGCTCTTCAAAGCTATTGAGCCATTGCTCCTGTCATTAGGTTCATAAAATGTATTAAGTTCCTCATTACACCAGTGCTATGGCACATAAGAAGCTGTGAATTTCAGCATGTAAGTGTTTCTGGGTTCTTTATTTTGTTTGACCAATGAGGAACATTTTATATGAACACAAGACTTTACTGCAAAAAAAAAAATCTATATTTCCCCAGTGTCTTTTTGTGTCAACAGAGGATTTTACTGGCAAGTAATGAGTTTGCACTAAGGAGGCAAACACAAATAAATGGAATCTAGGTGGATTGCCAAGTGTGGTGTATGTATATATTGTACCTCCAAGGATTCCAAATCACAACAGAACAGCCTAAGAAATCTGGTCCTTTTAGAAAACAACAGAAACATTTTTGCCACTTACATTGCCAGAGAAAAATTAACACCCAGCCCATGTGCCCTTGTTTATTAATTAGTCATTATATACCCAATCATGTCTACGGTGACCTACCAAAACCACATATGCTAAATACTTATGCATTCTAGTATTTAATATTAATTTTTGTTATAGATTATTTAGATTTTTGCCTCTCTCAGCAGTTTCTATTTCTCCCTAGCCTGTTCAGATGGGCACAAATCTTGGTGAAACCCCCTGTGGCAGTGGGAAGAACAGCTCACAAAGACTGTGAGGAGCAAGAGTGGGTGAATAACCAGAGCTGGGGCACACACCTGACCTTTTATTGAGGATAAAGGATATTTGGCTTGCAGTCTAGCTGATAAAATTGACCTTCTCAAGAATATCCAAGCAATATCCAGAATTTGCTAAGTATTTGGAATGTTTGCCATAGGATCACCTGAGAACTGAGAATTGATGTACACTGCAAAAATGAGAAAAAGGAGTCACAAGAAGAGCTGGAGCAGCTATTCCAGTGTCAAGGTTGGTCAATAATGTAGAAAATTGAAGGGAACAGCCCACAAAGCTCCACCCTGGGACAAGCAGGGAACTGAGGGCAGGCTCCAGGTGCCCTCTCTAGCATAGAAAGTGGCAGATATCTCACAAACATTGGAGTAAGCTGGTTTATCACAGGCATTCCCAAGGAGATTATAAATACCCTGTGATTTCCAGAGGGGAGCAGGGTTGGAAGAGGGTTTGGAGCTGCCTGAGCTTGGCCTTTTGGTTGCCACAGCACTGGAATTCTCAAAGCTACTTAAGATATTTAGCTGCCTATGTCCCAACTGCTTCAATGGAGACAAAGGGTTAAACTTCTTGAAAACTCCCAGTTTAGAGGTCAGAGTGGCTTCACCACCACTGTGCTGGAACTTGGCAACGGTTGAAGAGGACACATCAACACTAAACAACAGTTTGGAACAGGAAGAGAAGATGAATATCTAATCCATTTGAAACTCCAGAGGAAATATCACGCAGGCTTGGCTGGAATGGACCCAGGAGTCTCCTGCTATCAGCTCTGCTCTTAGGAAAAGTTCTCCTCTGCTTGGGGTCTCTCACTACTATGGGTATCACACAAAATCTTGAAGTAGAGCTGCAGTTTGAGTAGCCAGAACCTCACTGAAAACATCAGTCATGTGTCTTTTAAAATCAAACCCAGGCCATTAATATGCTTGGTCAGGGATGTTTGGGAGGAGATCAAGGTTCAAATTCAATTCTTTTGTTTCTTTCATCCAAAACGTATGGAAATGAGTCTTCCAACACAGAAATGGTCCCTCTTTAGGATACAAGTAGTGGGAGCTTTGCCTTGTTGCTTCAAAAGGAAAAATAAATATCTAAACTCCTGCCCTGGGAGGTTGGGGATGCTCCATCCCTGGAAGTGTTCAAGACCAGATTGGATGAGGTCCTGGGAGGCCTGGTCTAGTGGGAGGTGAGATAGTGGGGTTGGAACTAGATGATCTTGAAAGGTCCCTTCCAACCTCAACCATTCTATGATTCTATGAACTCTTTCCACCCCAGAGCCCCAGAAGACTCCAAATTTCCCAGTTATCGAGGAAAACCCATTTCCACAAATGCTGCTTCCCAAGCTCTAAATCACCTCCAACTTCTGTGCAAGGACATCCCAAGAAGTGAAGCACCAGAAGACTTGGGCAGGCAGCCAAGGCCTTCAAGAGCAGTTGATGATGGTTCCCACACCAAAGCTGTTCCATCTGAAGCCTGTGGTGTCTCGGCTGTTCCTCCTGAAGGCTCTTCTCATGCAGATCCAGGAGAATGTGAAGAAACCTGTCTCTCCTCAGCCTGTGCCCCTGGAAAAAAATGCTAATGCTCTGAAGCAGGGAGAAGCTCCCACGTAGAAGAAGCTGCACCAAGGAATGGCTGCACACACAGACTTCAGATGCTCATCTTGGTAGAGTAGATTCTTTGGGGGAAAGAACTTCCCCTGATTCATTTCTTAGCATCTTTAGGGGTGAATTCTAACAGTTCTCTCCTGACTCTTCCTCCTCCAAGCCTCCAGTTGCAGAGACACTTCAGCCTGGCTGGAGTCCAAGGTGATGATATTTTTATTTATTTATTTTTAAATGCTCTGGCCAGTTCGTAGCTGGATCAGTTTTGTGATCCAGGTCATTGCCCTGAAGACTAAAGCTGGAGCAAAGCAGGCAGCAGGAACAAACATCTGGGGCCAGAAGAGAGTGGGGATGGGATTTCCCTTCTTTCAGGATGAAGTGCCCATCCAACAGCTTCCTCAATTGCTTTGAGGGATTGTGTCTAAGCATCAATGGGAAACTGTCTTCCCTCAAGCTTTTAGGGGTCCATGAATGCAGAAAGAAATGAAATAAATCTGCTTCATGAATGCAGAAAGACATGAAATAAATCTGCATCATGAATGCAGAAAAATTAAATAAATCTGCTTCATGAATGCAGAAAGAAATGAAATAAATCAAAGGGAATGGGTGTATGTTTACCCTGGATATCCCTTTAGTGTGTAATGCTGCAACAGCTTCACCCTGAGATTAGACATTGCCCTTCTTGCCACAGAAAATCCCTAAAACAAGTGCTCTGGTTTAAACTGGGGACCTATTCAGCTGTTTGGAGAGAAGAAAGTGGCCTAAATCATGTTTGGATTATTTCAAATATCCCAGCAGGGCTTCACTAAGCTTAGCTGGGCACTTAGATCCCTGTGGCAGGGTTCAAAGAAAGACCTGCATTTAATAAACCTTTATATTAAAGGTTCAAACCCTGGGACTTCACTTTCCTTCCCTACACGTATAGATCATTTTGAGCCACAGGATGATTTTTATGCAGCTGCACCAGAGCCCACACTTTTCAATACTCTTGACAAAGCCAACACCAATTTTTCCATAACCCACTTGACTCAAGTCACCAACTCCTCTTGGAAATACTGAATTGGACACAGACTAATTAACAGCCACACAATAATTTGAATTATAAACCACACCTGCACAACTGAAGCACCTAAAATGCAATGTAAAAATTCTAGTCCTGGACAAACCCTCAATCCCTAGGTCCAGTTTTATTGCCAAAACCTGCCACAGATTTGGAAAACAGTTGTAATAAGGGAAGGAAGAAGGTTATTGAAGCCTAATTCACTTTTTAAGCACTGTCATTGCTATTATTTCATGAAGGTATGGAGAGGATTTAACTTCTCCTGAGGTTTCTATCAGCACTTATTCAAGTAATGACAGACTTGATTTGTTACAGGAAAAAGTTGAGTGTTTCTTAACCCCTAAGTACATCTTAGGGCTGAAGAACATCTACCACCCAGCCCCCAGAACTCTTCCTAAAAATTGAATATATTGTACATGACATTTTTGTCCCCACTGTATATAGCCTCAAATGGGCTCAGTGGGATTTGTGATGAAATCCTGACTTCTCCAAAGTGAGAGAGACTTTGGTCAGGGACTCCAGGGGAGCCACATTTCACTCCTGGAATTTCCCTTGTCTTCAGGTGCACACACACAGCACTTACAACAGGCTTACAGTAGTGTTTTTAAAAGGTTTCCATGTCCTGAATTGGTATTTTATTTCACCATTTAGCCAGTATTTTTCATTTTTTATCTCCTTTTTTTATGGGTCTTCTCCATTCAAGAGCAAACCCAGCTTGTGTTAAGGAAAGATCTAAAGACACATGGGACTCTTCATGATGTTCACCCAAGAACCTTCCTGGTGACTTAAAAGTGAAACTAAAGACCTTTTCCCATTGAATTTTCCAAGGGGTTCTAATTTTTCTGGTTTTAAATGCATTTAAGTTGCTCAGCTGCTGCAGAGGGGAATTAGCTCCTTGCCTTTCCTTTGGGAATTTGGCTTTCTGGATGCAAACAGAACAATGTCCCCAACCCTGCTCAGTTCCAGAGTGTTCACCAGGGCTGTATGTGGAGTGTATCTCCTCTTCCTACACTCTTCAGTTGAACTTGTAGATGCTGCTGGTTCCTTCAGTGAGCTGGGGAATCTTCTCAGCAGAGAAGAGGGGAAAATACCAAGAGATAAAGCTCTAGTGGGTTTAAGCCTGCAAACTAATATCTGAAACAGAACTTCTGCTCCAAGTCATAGAATCATAGAATGTTTGAGGCTGGAAGGGACCTCTAGAGCTCATCTGGTCCAGCCTCCCTACACAAGTAGGGACATCTCTAGCTAGGGCAGGCTGCTCAGTCTCCACCCTTCTTCCTCCAGGCCAGTGCCACTTTCTTCCACAACACGTTGACACTGCAAAGATCTTTCAGCTCGTGTAGAGGGCAAGCAGATGGACACCTGGAGACCCAGATGACTGCACGACCATCAGCAGCTCTTCAGGACAGAGACTGACTCTCACTACTCACATGGAACATGAGGTAGCCCAGACCATAACCAGGGATTTGAGGTGCTGCTCGAGTGTCAATGACAACATGTAACAATAACAACCATCAGCATTTTTCCCCAGGGGCAGACTCTACATTCCCCTTCCCTTGAACTAGATGATGTTTTATGGACCTAAGCCTGCAAAGGGCCATTTGCCTTCACTATTATGTTTCTTCCCTCTCAGATGGTGGGAGAATTTCTTTTTTTCTGGGTGCCCCTAATGTAAAATTGCCAAGAATAACTGTTGCCTCTCCTAAAATGGCAGCTGGAGCCCTGTGAAAACAGCCCTGGTGGGTTCCCTTCTGAAGTGACAGCAGCTCTGACCAACATCAAAGGGGACCTGAGGTTTTTAGTGAGGGCTGTTTGTTGATTTTTTCTCCAGTGAAGTGATATTACATGGCATTTCCAACCCTCAATCCTATTAAGTGACAGAACTACCTAATAGCACTCATTAAATAACATAACTTGGTGTCAGAAATTCACTGACAGGCTCATGCAGTTCAAGTGGGAGATTTATGCCCTGAAACAATATGGTTTGGGTGTTATTGTTACCAGGGGTTTTTTTAACATAAATGTCATTTATTTTAACAGGTGAAAGCCTAAGACCCAGGACAGTTCATGCAAAGGTTATCACTGATCAGCACATAACTGAGTAGAAAAGTGGGTGCCTGAATTTTACATTTAGAGAGAAGAATGTTCAATGCTGAGCTGCTGAACCCCTTCATTTCTTGGGATTTCATTTCTTTGGTGACACCAAAGAATAATGCAGAGTTCAGGAACTTCCCATCTTTCTGTCCAAGGGGATATCCACATTTATGTATCAATTAAATTATTAATTCCTTGGGTTTTTTCCTCTTTTTTTTTTTTAAGTTATCTGTTGCTTATGGGCCCAAAGCAAATATAGATAATTAAAAAATAAGCTCTTAAATAACCACCATCATCCCTTGCTCTCAGTCAACTATTAACTGCACATTTTAAACCTTTAACCCAACATATTTAAAAGGCTGCCAGTGGTCACAGAAATAAGTTCATCAATGATTTCTTGCTTCTTTCTTTCTATAGTTCTCACCCAGCTGGAGCCCAAAGTGCTTTTTACCAAGAGGTGTATGACAACTGCCTGAAATCCACCCTGAGCAAGGCTGGAGCTCAGAAAATACACTATTATCAACAGCATTATAGCTCTGAAATGATGTCAGGGGGCTCCTGATTCACATTTAATTTCTGGACTGTTATATGTACACAAAAATTATAAGAAACCAGAATTTCTGTAGAACATTTTGTAGACCACTCTGCCAGTAAAGAACTTCTTCCTAATGTCCAATCTAAACCTCCCCTGGTGCAACTTGAGGCCATCACCTCTTGTCCTTGTCCTCCTCCCAAGGTCTGTCCCTCCCCACTGAAAACTCATGTTTTTCACCATTTCTCCCCTTGCTCTTTCTCACTCCCCACGCAGCAAAAATCCTTCTAGGTTATTCCATCTCCTTGTGTTAAGAATCACTCCATCCAAGCCCACACTTGCCTGACCCTGCAGAGAACTGATTCAACTCACTACACTGGTTGAAAACAAACCAGGAGGGAAGAAGTTAATCAGCTCAGGGGGGTCCTATGAGCCCCAGTGCTGAGGAGAGGGAGGGGAGAAGCTGCAGCCTGAGGAAAGAGCAAATTGCAGCATTCCCAAGGATGGAAATGAGTAGCCACAAACTCCTTAAACCAACCTCACCACTGAAACCACAGAACAGCCCCCTGCAGAGCTGCTGGCTTCCTAGGGCCAGCTCCAGCCAAGCCAGGGGAACTCAAGTTCTCTGCTGTTGTGATAACAAGGTCATGTGTGGCTATGTCCACACCAGGTGAGAACTGAATAATGACATCCAGGAGGAGCCCCTGTCCCCACACAGCCCTGCATGGGTGCAGGAGGAGGTGCAAACTGCCACTGATAAACCCATGTGGAGGTCAAAACAGACACAGCTCAATGGGCTGTCCCACAGCCTTCTCTCCCTCCTCTTTTCCAGCACCACTCCCCACCACACAATCCTGCCCCCTCCTTCAGGCTGGTTTCAGCCATTCACTGACCACACTCAAGCTGCTACCTGCACAGGAAATCCTCTTTTTTTTTGCCCCAGGTTAGTTTCTGGAGTTGAATGTGCTCAGACAGGAATACAAGTGCCAGAAAAGCCCGAGGGAAGCAGTGAGGGTGTGCAACCAAACAGGAGGAGGAAAGCAAGGGAAGCCTTCCAATGTCATGGGATCAGTAATTTAGGTGTAAAGGGACCTCTGGAGGTCATCAAGCCCAGTGACAGTGAATCACTGCCTTGGCTCTGCTGGATCACTGAAGCAAGCAGGTGAAAAGGAGCCAGCAGCCTCTGGCTCTCTCATCAAAACCCAACTCTCACCATTTTCCACTTCCAAGTTTTTTTAGTGGAACATGAATGTTGTTGCAAAAATGACTCCTTTTTGTAGTCTAAAGGAATAACATAAAATATTCTTCCTGGAAATAACAATTAGCAGTCAAACCTCTGCCTACAAGAGCCTAAGTAAAGGCAGAATGCTCTAAGGAATAACTAAACAATGCAGGGAATATTTGCACAGCAGGAAGAGTTTGGAGATGTTTGTTTACCATGAGGCTTAGTCCTACTTGACAGATTCCTAAAGAGCCCATAGAAAGAGCTCTGCTTATTAATAGAGTCAAATGGCATGAAAGGGTATTTCTAACCTGTTTATAAATGCTTCAAAGGAAATTACAAATACATAAAAAACAAACCCAAGTTTACAGTAAAAGGGCAGAGAGCTAAATTCATGCTTCCAGTAAGCAATATGTTACATGGAACTGAGCTGAGCACATCTGCCATCATTTTACCTGGAAAAAAGCAAAGCAGGGAGGGGAGGAAAGGCTTCTAGTTTGCCAGTTTTTCTTTTGCAAAAGCAAAACAAAAGGAAAAAAAAGCCCATATATTGTATTAAACTATTGTACATATGGATAAGTAGTTGAAGGAACGCATACAAGGATTTCTCAACATGCTTTGAAAAGATTCATTAATGTCTTTGGAAATATGGGAAAGTCATTTATAACAGCACATAAAAAAGTAATGGAGGGCCCAATCCTGTCACCACTAACTCAGCCTGGGCAGAGTGGAGCTTTCAGGACTTTCTGACAGACTCAGACCATTTTTCAGCAGATATTAGCACAGCCCAGCCTGCCTGGCTCCCACCACAGCCCAACTTGCTGAATTGCTCCCTTTTCCTCTTGCCCATTACCCCTCCCCTTTATCATCATTTAAACTAAAACTATTTTGTATGTGTTGAGCATTTGTGTGTGCCTGTTTCTTCTCCACTCTGACAGCCCTGAGCACCACGAGCCATTAGCAGCCTGCACACCCAGAGATGCTGACCAGCCAGATCCACCCACCCTTGACAGCAGCCCCGAAACCACCACACTTGGGTGACCTTCTGATTTTCTGCACAATACTGCCATGAAAACCAATGTCTCCTACAGAATTAGAGGGCAATTCTTGAAATGCAAAGGGAGCTAAGTTTCCAGAGCACTTTATGATTGGAAAGAACCATTTTCCCTTTGTCTACATAGTAGAAGAAATGACAAGGATGAAGGTAGGGACTGAGAGGTTGTTTAGACTATGGACTAGAGGTTGATTACAGGACTTGTTCTTCTCCCCACCAATGACATCTGAATAAAGCACATTTTACAACATGAACCTGCACCAAAGGAAGAGCCCTTCTCCTCCTCACCCCCCCTCAGCACTGTAATTCAAAGTGGCTGCTGGAAATACCCAAATTCTGCATATGTCACATGAGACTTCCATCATTATCCTGCAAACCTGCTGCACTTTGACAAGATGCTGCTGATTAGACCAAAATTCTGAGGCAATTTGTTTTTAAAGGAAAAAAACACCACCAAAAAAAATAATATTCTTTATCATGCAATTCCCCATGTCAAGCACTACAGGACACATCCACTACTATCTCCTCTGGCTTCCACCAGAGCAGACCCGGCATGCTCAGGTCCAAAAGCACCACATCAAGCATTAGATAGTCAAATGCAGCAAATACAAGGGCAACGATCAAGAGTCCTCACTTACCTTGCAGCATTCATTTGTCCAGGAGAATTTCTTCATTAAGCACCTAAAACCTTTTCATTTCATTGATGCCATTTGTGAAGTAAAACTGAGAACCTGAAGCTGCACAAACACAGCAGGACTCTGCCCACAACGTGCATGGAAACTCAGAGCCCTCCAGGCTCCATCCTTTAAAGCCAGCTTTCCCTTCACCACCAAAGTGTTAACTCTCCAAGTCAGCCCAAGTGAACCACAGCCTCTAAAAGATCTAGTGATTGCTCCTGATGAGCTGAACCAGGAGGAACAGCCAGTCAGAGGCTGGTACATCTCACTACTCCAGCCCTGACCATCTCTTCTGTCTCTAGATACCAACCCAGGACTAGGCTTCACACCTTCCTGGTGAAGAATCCCAGCACCTCTAGTTAAGCATCACCTGAGACAATGGGAACACAGCCCCATCCAGTGTAGGACACAAATCAGAACCTCTCCTGTAGGATTTTGGTTCATTAACTGTCATTCCTCTGCCACAAGGTTTGGTTCAGATTTAAATGCAGTGTTAGCTGCTAAGTTCAGCTCTATTGAGAACCCTCTACCAGTGCCTGGCAGCTCCTCACACTTCCAAGACAGCTCACCAAGTTAATGCAGGTTGCTATGTCTCTTTCTTTCAGTTTGACATTACCCACAACCAGTAAAACTTTTTCTATTCCTTTCTCTTGCTGCTCTCGAAATCACGTGGTAAAAAAGCTCCACCATAGTGGTTGGACTTTAGGAGGGAAGTTTATGTCTTGTGCTCTTTATTACCTTGCTGCCATTTCCCAGCCATAAGCTGGAAATGTTAAATTATAAAAAAATACAATGTTGATCAACCAATTGAGTTGCCAGTTCTAATTCTGGATAGAAAAATGGACAAAGAAATAATCAAAGACTCACCAAGAAAGCAGATGGCTGGAGAGTGCTCCTGGCAGTCATGCTACTGCACATGGGACCACTTGAGTTTAACAAATTGGACAAGAGAGAGAGCACTGAAATGGAAATTGGGGCTCTACTCCATTCAAATTCTTCAACATGTTTGTTTTGGATTTGTACCTCTGCTGCAATTTACAACTCAAGATTAGATAGAGCAAGAGTAATATTCTTGACTAGAAGAAAAACAGAGTGACTGAACCATGTGCCAAATCACACAGATTGTCTCCCTGTGTACAAATAACACCAAGGGATCAACAGTTTCTTAAACAAAACCTGGTACTAAACATGTCTTTTACTAACACAGCAATAAAGTTCTACCAGAACAAGACACTTCCTTGATCCAAACTGCACAATTTTTCCAAGCAAGGCTCATATCTGGATGGAAACGAGTAAGTTACACGGGCATGAAAAAGAAACCAACAACAACATGAGATTTCACCATTATCTCCATGCAGCAGAGACCTCCTGTTGTCAGTGAGGCTACACCCCAAAGCTGCTTCTTCTAGAAGCTTGTCCTTCACTGCCAAGGAGCTACAGGGCAGCTGTTTCTAACTTCAGACAGTTTTGAGCACACCACAATAATCAAGGACGGAAAAATCACTAAACAATGTCAACAGTATCAATACCAAGGCACATAGGTGGTAGATGACACCAAAAAGAGGAAGAAAAAAGACTCATTCCATCAGTTTTGCTCTAAGAAACCAGTTGCCTGAGAGTTTAACAGAAAAAATCATGCAGGCCTTTGTCAGTGAGATGCCAGGGAATGTATGGCCAAACATGACGTCATCTACCACAACCAAAAATGAAGACGAAAAGTTCTGCTGGTCTCAGGGACCAGTCACTCACCAGGGAACCACTGGTTTTATGTGCACGCCTTCCTGGAGAATCCAAAAATAACATTTTTCCATGGAGGAGAAATTCCTGCAGTGTTCACGCTTTTCATTTCAGTTATGTTGCAACCCCAAGTGCCAGGCCCCTGGAATGAGGTAATCCGACAATGTAATTTGTAGCATTTGATTCTGTCAAAATTGATCTGAGCATTTCTATAGCAACCAGATCAAAACAGAAGATGGAGCAGACAGAAAAAGTCTCTCCCTGCCACCACCCGGATTTTTATATAAATATATATGTATATATATAAAGCATTACACATCTATGAAGTTAATGCTCGTGATTCATCATTAAACAACGTTAGGAAAACGGGGCTGGAGAAAGAGCACAGTAGGAGAACAGTTCAAAAAAAGGAAGGCTGGCAAATGTGTAAACCAACAGCAATAAAATATATAGAAAAGTCATAGTTCAGTTATCAAATACCTGGGAACAGACTATGTCTTTCCCATTAAATCTAGTCAGGAAAAGGTTTTATCCATTTCTTTTTGGGATACATGGAAGCAAAGTGAGAGAGTTGGGGTTGCTCAGCCTGGAGAAGAGAAAGCTCTGGGGAAACCTCATTGCAGCCTTCCAGTATTTAAAGGGGGCTACAAGAAAGCTGGGAAGGGACTTTTCCCAAGGGCTTGTAGTGACAGGACAAGGGGTAATTGCTTCAAACTGGAAGAGGGGAGATTTAGATTAGATGCAAACCATTCTATGATTCCATGAAGAGTCTTGGAAATGTCCATCCATTTATTTTTTATATTCTGTAGGATCTGAGCTGAGTCCAGACACTGTGACTACCAAACACCAAGGAACACTCTGGAGGTGGAACTCAATGCCAGTGTCCAAGAACAATTTTCTGACTACTGCATAGTGTCACTTCCATAAAACCATGTGACAGTTAGAGACAGATCCCTGAAATGGCTTGAAGGGAATTTCTGAGAATGGCATGGCAGCTGGGAAGAAGGTGATATACTCACTTTTGTTGTGCTGTATCACTACAGGTCCAACCCTGCTTCTCCTGCTGGCTGTCATCTCTGGAGGTCACCATGAACCTGCCTCCCAGGCCACTGTATCAGCCATGGTAAGGGATTGTGGCTGGAGGCAGTTTCTCTTCTAGGCCAAGTGTCCCTCCTTGCTAAGAAAAAAGAAGAATGTTAAGTTAGATATATATTGGTCATTTAAAAGAAACACACTCTCAAAAGCAGGATATTTCTTGGATTCCAAGCTGTCCTGCTAGAAAACAGAATTTCCCCATTGCTTTAAGAAGGGGGGTATGAGGGACAAAAAATTATTGGTGAATACAGGCATAAATTGTGTGGATGCATAATCTGAACCATAGGAATGTTTCCATATTACTCATACTCCTAAAATCAAACACACTCAAGGCTTTCACCTGAGTAAAGACCCTGACCCATGAAGCACTTGATGGCAACTCCCTTGAGTAACGACGGTGAAGGATTCAACACCAGCAGGGACTGATCTATATATTCATAGATCCTTCTGTAATAACTTCTGTCTGTACATGATGTTGTAAAATCAGCATTTCAAAGCTTGTCTCCCAACTAACACAGACCTTGACCTGTCTCCAGATGAATATGCTCATTAAAATGTACTTATTAAAATGTTGTTACCTTTTTTTAACTTCAAAATTCATTGTTCTGCTGCTGAGGCAGGAGATGCAAAAGGCTTATTTAGGCAGGAGTGTTTAAGAAGTATAGAAATAAATGAAACTGAGGATTTCTTCCTAATTACCCCCAGTTTCTGACTGTCAGAGAAGATGTACCTTCTCCATGTAAAACCCCTCATTACCCCTTCCTCCCAATAAAGGCAACCAAGACTGAACTTAAAAGTTCCCGTTTACAGGCTTCACCATCCTGCCCTTTGAAATGGAGTCTTGTGCAGGGCACATCAGAAAAAGTGGAGGAAATTGGAGATAAAAAAGATTTAAAAATAAAAACCCAGTATTTATGTCTCCCAAATGGGAAGTGTGGAGCAGCGAGGGCAGGAAATGGACGGGTATTTAAGCTGATTACCCAAGCCAAGTCCTCTGCCTTTTCAGCAGCGCCACAGCCCCTCCGTAAAACCATTTAAATTAATTGGGAGTTTGGGGCAGGGGGAGATGCGGGGTTGGGGAGGGGGGGGAAAGATGTCAAGTTTTATCTGGAGTGCTAGTGATGGCTGGCTGGAGAGGGGCTTTCAGGGCCCTTAATTGGGCCTGTTTGCTCCGAGGCCACAAACACTGGGAGCTGAAATGTTCTAATAACCCCGCGGCGCAGGTGGCCGCGGGTGTCGGGCCTGTCGCTCCCGCTCAGGGCCCGCTCGGCTGAGCAGGCGGCTTTGGGCCTGCTGGTCATTAACCCAAATGTTCTCCCCCCCGTAGCTTAGCAACCAATTAAGTAGCCGGGATCTTCACCGTTTGTCCCAGAAATTCACACAAATAAAAGTCTTTTGGGCCGCGCCGGCCTTATAGACATGGATCTTATGATGTTTTTTACCTAATTATCAAGATGGGGGTTTTGCTGCTGTACAGGCCGGCGGGTGGTTAAGGGCGAGCTCGGCGCAGCCCAAACGTTTCCCACATCCCCACCAAAATTACATCTTCTCATTCACACTCGCACATAAGTGACTAGACAAATAATATTATCATAGTGGGAAGAGCCAGAATTAGAAGGGAAGTGCTGCAACATTTCGATGTAATCTGCTGAGCATTAGATCATGATTCACTTTGACAGAAAAGCTCCAGAGCACATTTAGCTGGGGTGAACAGCATTGCAGTGGTTGAAACGAGAGGGAAATAAGTCTAATGTTTCATGGGCTGCGTTATTTGCTGTTGAAATCTTCATAATTGCCTGCACTCTACACTTAACGTTGTAGCTAATGAATTGGCTTTGAATTTTAGAAGGTTTCAGTGACAGATTGGAAGAGATTATTTGCTTCTGACTCTCCAGCAAAGAGTTTTTTTGTAGAATAGAACAGAAAATTGAAAATAAAAAAAACCAGGTTTCAAACATCACACTTCCCTGTATTTCACAGCAGTATTTTTAAAGCAAGCACCTTTTTAGATAAAATATTTTTTACAAGAAGTATTCAAACCCCGTGAGCAGGACTGGGATCACTGGTTTTCAATATCCACAGGCAAATATGGAGCAATGCTTCCCAAAGGCCGGCACCTGCTCAAGTCTCAGGAAGTTTTGCTTTATCAGATAAAACAGTGAATTAATGCTCCATGTGAAACAGTGGCTGCTCTGTGCAAGTTTTAGAAGTGGCTTAACCCAACCTTCTGCTTGCTTCTCACCCACATCCACATGATCCTCCTGCTTCCCTCCTGGTTTTTTGGTGGCCACATTAAAACCCCCAGCTCTGGGTTTCCAGAGTAACTTGGGATGTTACTTATGACTTATGTTCATCTAAACATGTCTGCCCCATGCAGCAAGGAATGAACATGTCTAGAAAGAAACCAGATGACATGAAACAAGCTGCTAACTCCTTCTCACGTGCACATAGGATGCCAGACCCCAGAAGCTGCTGTGGTTGTATGAATATGGTTCTTTTATGAACCCAACTGTGTCTGGAAGGATCTGCAATTTCAAGGCAGATAAATGTTATGTAAACTCCAATTTTGCAGCCTTGTTATTGTGCAGTTCTCAAGCCAAGTCGCTCTTTACATAGAAAGCAAACATCATTGAATTTATTTCGAGAAAAGCAAAATAAAGTTTACAGTTCTGCTCAGCCTAAAGTTTGTTTATAAACACAAGAGCAGACTGGCCTTATTACAATGGGAATGGCAGGAAAAAAGCACCCTATTTTCAAGCTGAATGTGAGCCAACAGTGTGGTCTCAGTAAGTAAAGTGCATATGGGCTTCATCTGAAATATGGCCCTGGCCTGCTTGGTCTGATGAAGATGATGATGATGATGAAGCAGCAGGTTATCTAATAGGAGCCTGCAAGGAAGGAGCCTACACCAAATTCCCTTCTTTAAATGGAAATTATAGTGACAACAAAGCCAAACTTCCCATTTGAGAGAGGGGCAATATCAGAAACTGTCTTGGCAGGTTCAGATCAAAGATTAGGCAGAAAGTTGATGATGCTGGAACAGGTCACGAGAGGGGCAGAGGACCTCAGCTCCTGGAGATGTCTCATGCTAAACAAGCACCTTTGGACACACTGGGATTTTTGGTGATGAAGTAGCCTGTTAAATTCTTGACAAGGTATCAGGGGAACCATGGATGTTTGGTGCTGAATCAGTAAAATCCTCAAAAGTGCATCATTTTTAAATACCCAAATACCTTATAATAACAGCTATGGCTCTGTGCTCTGTACCCCCCCAACTCTGGACCATTTTGGGGTTCCATTCACAGCCAAAACCTTGCACTTTATTCCCTTTTATTCACTTTACTCCAGCCTTACAAGTAAAAGTGCAGGATCTGGCCATATAACTTGCATCACAAGAGCAAACTCCACATATTTGAAAAGATTATCAGTCAACTCCAGTTCTTTCCACTGGAGAAACAGTTACTCAGTTAAGATAAACAAAGAAATTCCCATGCACTGAAAAGGAAAACCTATTAACTGATTAAACATGTGAATCAGTTGATAAACTGGTTATCAAAGTTCTGAAAACATTTTTAACAATGACCCTTCCTGCCATTTTTAACAATGACCCATAAAAGCTAGAATAATTCAGTACTTTACAGGAAACCAGCTGGAGAGAAAACAGAACGTATTTCTGACCTAAGAAGCTGCAGCTACACCACATGAGCCAACAAATGTAGACACTAATTATCAGTAAAGCAGTGATAAACATTTTAAATACCAATTAAAAGCTTTGGACTAAATTTTTCGAAGGTTTCTAACTCAGAAAAAAATTACCAGTCTTATCCCATCTGATTCATTCCTCGTTTCAGGCTTTTCAAATGATGATAAAAATATCTGTTAAAAATATTTGATAAAAAAACCCCAAACTCCTTAATTTCCAGGACAAGTTGACCATGGGGAAGCAGAACAGGAATGCAAATATCTGTGTTTTTCTTATGACCGACCATGCAAATCCCACCTCAGAAAAAGCTCCACCTCAAAAACATTTGCAGATATTAATAATTTGACTTCACTTCATGGAGAATCTGATTTTCTTTATTAATATAGCTGAAAAAAAAGGTAAGTTGAAAGAACTGTTAGACCTTTTAGACAGCTCCAGATCCACAGAAGAGCTCAGATCAATGTTTTGGTCAAGAAGGAATTTCAGTGCCAGATTATGGTCCCATTTAACTGACCACATTCCAACTGGTCACAAGCAAAGCATGGACAGAACTTAAAGAAAATGCCAGCCATGAACTTCAGGTGGACATTTACACATACAGAGAAATATTCAGCTCTAAGGCACTTTTCAGACCACCCTATACAAATGTTTGACATCTAATCCTCTTCTTCACATCCTCTGCAGTAGCCATGTAAAAATAAAATATACTCAAATCCTGAATCCTACTTCTGGATGGTTTCATGGCAAGTAAATTGTCTTCAGCTTTCTTCTTCATTGCATTATCAGAAAAGCAGCATCCCAAGTCAGAGACATCCCAGGGTGCAAGAGATTTCCATCAAGGTCTCATGCACTGTTCTAAGAGCTGGCCAAGATTTTGACATAAAACTTTTCCATCAACTGAAGACTTTTTAAGAAGCTGTAGAAAAAGATTGAAGCTTTCTCCCAATTACTGCAGAGCACTGGAAGTAAGTTTAAATGGTCAATATTTAAACAATTTGGCTTTATAATGATCTTAAAACAATCCATTCTTTGTAGAAAAAAAACCCCCATCCTCTCAGCCTCCTCCTAAGTTGAAATAATCAGGCAGAGAGAATTAAAAGGCAGAGTTAAAAGCCAGTATTCTATTTTCATTCCAGAAACACAACATTTAAAAGTAATCAAACAAGGCATTTGTTAACAGAGGAGCATAAATAAAAAGAAAATGGCCAGAGGTTTTTCATTTTGAGAAGTCTGCTACCATTTCTGGGAACATCATATCTCAAACGTGTGGCTTGCCCGTGGTATAGACAGACTGTATTTATTTGGCCACAACCCTAATCTAAGTACTGATCCCTGTGCTTTTGGAAGAGGAAGAAAACAAGAAGTTCAGAGAGTTATTTTTAAAAAGATTTAGATGTATTCCAAGGCTAGGATGGATTTGGACTATAGCTGAGAGCCACGGGGAGCTGGGGTTTGGAAGGAGCTGGTGCACTCAGCACCTCTGTAAAGAGCTCTTCAGTTCCCCAGATCTAAAAAGAGATGAATACACAAAGGGTTTGATACTTTCAGTTCTGTAATTTGCAAAAGATGCAGAAACTGCCCAGTTCATATACTTAAGGTCACGTTGCACTTTTTTTGGTGCACAGAAACAAAGCTGTGGTAGAACAGTGTGTTCTCCTCACCATCTTCCTCCCACTGCCCCCCTCTCGGCAGCCTGAAGCTCCCAGCAGGAGCCACTGCCTTATGGAGGGTTTTAACTGTGTGTGAACACAAAGTCAGACAAAGTTTCTAGACAATTCCTGGCTCAAGCAGCTCCTCCATCCCTGCCTAGGAGCTGGGCTCCACACGTACTTTGTGGGGAGCAGAAATGCAGTTTTCCCCGTTGACACGACAATAATCTAAAATATTCCTTGAAACTAGATAAAGCATAAAAATTTACAGCCCATTTTGCAACCTTTCATTTCTCCTGCTTATCCCACACTTTTGAGCAGCTTCTCAGAGATCAGTGCAGCCATTGTGCAAACCCAAACCCTACATTTTCATAGAAATTGCTTGATTTCAAATGTTTCAGTTACCAGGTGCTCAGCTTGGACATCTTGAAGAATTTTAAAATTTTTTCAGATAGGGAGAATGCAGAACTTTCAAGTCACCTTTTTCCAGACAGCCCAGAACCAAAGTTGCCCAAACATTTCTAGTGCCTTTTAACAGAAACTTGGTTACCTATAAACTCATTTACAGTCACAGCTTCTTTATACATCCCAGTTGCATCAGTATTCAATCAAATGGTTTTCCTATTCTACTTGGATATTTTTGCAGTTATACATAACAAACACTCTTTGTTCTTCTTTTAAGGCTGAAATCTGAGCTGGAAAAGCATAAAAAAAGTGATGCTGAGATTCGTGATGCAGTTCAAGAGCAGGTAATTGATAACATATAGATAATATCTGTGCTTTGATATAGATATAGCCACAGAACAGGGATGAGTAGTCCTAATATTGCAGCAAAAGTAAATATATATTAGATTTAAGATTTATTTAGATTTTATAAAGCTGGTATGCATACAGTGAGTTGTAACATCTAATGTGGATTGATCCCTTCAGCATTGCCCTGTCTGGTGAGTGAAAAAGTTGCTAGGATGGAGAAATCTGTTGATGTGACTCCTCCAGTGGGTCCCAGCAGGATCTGGTGAGGAGCAGGGGCAGGACCCAGTGATGGGGACACGTGGCATGAGGCAGCAGATCTGCTGTGCACTGATCATACCTGCTGGAGATCGAGAGGTTAAACTGGAGAGGATGAGAAAAAAAAAAGAAATTGAAGTGAGAAGCTAAGCACTTCATTTTTCAAAGGAAAAAAAGGGGGGAAGCTTTCAAACCAAATTCAGAGATCAAAAATTCTTCTTGCAACACGTGGTCACTTTTTGTAATGACAGCAGCACTTTCAAAAGCAGGTTTCAAGCTCTGCAGATGAAGGCAAAAGCACCAGACAACTAACACCCAGGTCTAGTGCTTGCTGTAGCTCAGGCCAGATCAAAGGCAGCAGGTGGGCTGTGCCAGACCTTCCTGAGCTCCTCTTTGCTGCTGGGAATTCCTGACAGCTCCAGTGCACCAGGGAAGGGTGTTCCATGGCTCTCAAACCCAGCCTGACTGCATCAGGCATCCCTCTGGTTGTCAGCAAGGCCACAGACAGTTGGCAACTGAAATGTGTGTTTCAATTAGATGTGTGGTCACACTACCAGGTCCTAACAAGGGAGCTGAGCAGATGCTTTAAGTTGGTGGCTGTTCAGAGGACAGAGTAAAATATGGGCAGAGGTTTAAGGCTGATGGGGTTCAGTCCACTTGGTGCCTTTCCTAAGTGGGTGGTTTAGGGGAAGGGAAGAGCTGTGATCATTGCCTTGCTGCTGGACAGACAAAATCTCCCATAGCAGAGTCACAGAATCATTGAATCATAGAATGGTTTGTGTTGGAAGGGACCTTAAAGATCATCTAGTTCCACCCCCCTGCCATGGGCAGGGACACCTCCCACTAGACCAGGTTGCTCAAAGCTCCATCCAACCTGGTCTTTAACATCTCCAGGGATGGAGCATCCACAACTTCCCTGGGCAACCTGTTTGGTTGGTCATTCTGGATTAGAAAAGCATAATAAGGTCAGAGAAAAGTAATATTTTTAAGTCATGGTGAAGTAAAACTTGAAGGAAAAAAAAGCAGTCTTCATGGTGCTGGTTTTGGTTTGAATCCTTCTGAAGCATTTCATATTTTTGAAACAATATAAAAACTTCAAACCAAACTGCTACCTCAACTTGCAGTTTCATTTTAGAAGTTCCCCAGTGAAATCTCTCAACTCTCTGCACTCTGGAGGCGATTTTTCAAATTGAATAATTCAATGAAATTGCCCCAGATGAACAAAACAAAGCAACTGTGTCAAATCTGCAATTTCCCTAAAAGAGCTTAGAGAGGGGAAAAAAGAGTTAACAATGATCCCCTTCTGTCTCGGAATGCCTTTATTTAAAAATAAACCATGTGTTAAAAAAAAAAAAAAGAAAGAAAGAAGAGAAAAAAAATCACTGTCTGTAACATAATAGTTTTCAAAGATTGTGCAGCCAGGAATTACAGATAAGCCCTCTTAAGACCATAAAGAAAAATCTTTTGATAGTGTTCAGCATATTGAACTGGCTTCTCCCAGTATTTGCAGTAATAAAGCTGTCAAGTGAGCCAGAAAAGGAGAGCGAAGCAATTCAAGACTCAGACACATGAACTTCTATTAACCTACATTAACATGTAATTGTTGCTGTGAGCACAGAGCTCTCAGCATCAAGTGCTTGTAAAGGGCACCAGGAAAACCTTTCCAAAGGAGACAGGAGAGGGTGAGGGCTGCACTGTCCTCTGGATTTCTGAAACAAGCCTTCCTGGCAAGCTCTAAGCTGATATGTATGAGTTATTCCTGGAAACTTCCCATCTGGTCAGTAAATTTTAGAATGGAAAGATATGTTCTTTCACTTTAATAACTCCCATGTTTTACAGCAGGCCAAGGAGTTGTGAGTTTGCTGAAGTCTAAGAGCTGAAGGAACAATTTCAATATGCCCAGATCTAAGTGGCTGGCCAGCTGGTCACCTCAGAAATGCAGCACAAGGTTGGGGATCACTTCCTTCAAAGCTTTGAGACACCTGGTCAAATCAAAGAGGTAATAAGGCAGGAAGAGATTCAGGGATACACCTTCCACTCAAGCTGGGCACACACCTGTAATCCTTCTGGACACTAACCCCACCTATGAAGCTCCAGAGCAGGGACAGCTTTTTGGACCTGGCTGCAAAGCCCACACAAAGCCCCTTCCACATCACCTGGAATCAGGAGCTCCAAACTGTCTGCAGTGTTCCCTCAGGCACTGCAGAGATGAACCTCTCATGATGGAAGAAGTGAGGTTGAGAGGAGGTACATGAGGCTCTCTGTAAATAAATCAGAAGGGCAACCAGCAGGAAGAAGAGCCATGTAATCTGAAGGAAAACATTTGCACAACAAGCAGTGGATCTAAGCCAACTGTTAATAAATTCCTGCTAGAAATTAGAAAAAGGTGCAGAAAGCTTCTGGCCCAGGCTCCCAACAGGATGAGAGCAGCACAAACCACTCCAAAATGTTACTGTGCTTTCAAATGGTTGTTTATGAACTCATAGAGAAGATGAGAGGACGTAGTGACCTGTGACTGCAGGGACTGGACTTTCAGTTCTTACCCTGGACTTGTGCTTCATGTCCTCCCAAGTACCCTCCCAGCAGGGTGAGGTTCTGGCATTTAATGCTCATAAACTCCAGGATATCACTGAAAAGATGATGCAGGAGTGTTCTCAGAGAGCAAGATATGATTGCATAGAGGTGGATGTGTTGCCATGGGGTTGATGGGTTGTTCTGGTGTGGATGTTGTTGATGCAGGTGAAGAGGTTACCGTGTCCCTTAGGCTCCTCTGCTCATCTTCCAGACCTTACCAGACAGATGGACAAGCAAAGATTTACAAAGCAAAGTGACAGAGGTTTAAGAAGTGCTCCAAGCTTAGCAGTTTCCCCTGCACTGAGCTGGGATGAGATGACAGATGAGATGACAGATGCCCTGATACCAAAGGGATGGTGCTACCCCACACAGCATGGAAGCTGTGAGAAGGAAGGTGTGATAACCCTCACCCAGTGCTGCCACAACAGGGAATACAGACTAGTGACCAACATTGCTGGACTGCCCTACCAAAATATCTCCTGGAATTGCATCTGTGAGTCCTGCCATGTTTCCTTGAAGAGATTGCTCCTGGACAGGTAGCTCTGGTTAAACTCCCAGTGACTGGAAGTAAAGGCCAGCATATCATATATTGCTGAGGAGGTGATGATGAAGTTGACTCTAGGTTTCACAAAAGCACAGTAGAAGCTGAAGGTGCATTTACTGCTGTGGGTTTCATTCCATGCATTGTAATCTGTCTCCCTCCCCTTTCACCATCTTGCTCTAACAAACCTTGCCCGGGGGGATTTCAGAGCCTGCATCCTCACCCCAGGTTAAAGTGGTTGCTGCTGACAGACAGGGCTGAGCACACGCTCACAACCACAGCTCCCAGGCAAGCAGCACGTAGCTCAACTTGGCCAAATTACTTGCAGAAAAAGCCCTGATTGAAAAGGATCTTCATTGTAAAATGCTGAAAGACACACATGGAAACCCCTGAACTGCACAAGCAAGAGGCAGGAAACAGCCTGGACCTTCTGACTCTCACCAAACTGCTCGTTTTCTGCTGATGACCACGTTGGTTTCATGTGTTGCAGAGCAAAAGCCCTTCATGGATGATCCACACACAACCCAAGCCAAAGGGCAGCCTCATCTCCTCTGGAGCTAGAAGGGCTGTAGAGTCCTTCAGAGCTTAGTTCTGCTGGAATTTAGGCAAGCAGCAAAAATGCCTCTTTGCATAGAATTGCATCAAATCATTTTTGCTCCCTTGTTTTTCTCTCCTGTTTAAGCACAGCTGCTGCTCAAAGATTCAGTCATTGGACTTGTAACTGTGGCTGTCTAATGACCTTCCACTTGCTGCCCTGCTTCAGCACCATCCTTATCATGGATGAGCATGATGATGATGATCTCCAGCATCTTCTGCTGGAGATGCTCTGGGGATGAGGCTAATGAAAAATAAAACAAAACACAAAGATATTCCCAATTTGGCTCTTTCTGTGCCATCCCCAACAGTGGAGATGCCTGGAGGCTGTACTAGGACTGCTTGTACACAACCTACTCAAATCCAGTTGATAACAATTCACCAGGAGATGACACAAAGCTATAGGTTTAGTACAGAGGAGCTTTCTTGATCAGCACAAGCCCCCACTTCTCAGAACAGAAAAAGGGAAGGATTAAACACCATTAACACATGCCATTCTCCTTCACTTTCCTGGCACCACCAGCCTTTCATGTGGTAGTTTGTTTTCCTACAACACGACCTCAGACATACATCTCTGCAAACATCTGGAAAACATCCACTTGCTCTGCCCACCATAGCAGGAACCAGGGAGAATTAGATTGTCTGTGCCCTTCAGCAGGGCCAGGTTTGTGGCTTACCTCTGCCCTCAGCCAAAGCTGCCTTCAGAGCTCATTCTGTGGTCACCTGAAAAGCTGCCATGGCCTCCAGAGAGCTTTTCACAACACAACTCTTGACGTGTGGAGGCTTTGGGGCCTTTGTCCCTGACAGCCATGCCTCCTTTTAACCCTCCCCAGTTGCCACAGATCACTCTGGGATGAAAGAACTCATGATATCCACTACCATATGTTTAAACCTGGAAACAAAGAACAAGCAGCAGCTCACCTCTGAAAACCAAATGCTAATTCTCATGGAGAACAAGCTCTTTTCTTAGCCCTGGGTCAAAGCCCATTTACATAGTGGGTAGAAAGGGGAGCAGGGAAGGTTGAGGGTTCCCTAGAAGGCAAGCAAGAGGCTGCAGCATCTTCCTGCTGCCTCAGTATCCACAGCACCAGCAAACATTCTCTAAGAGATCTACACTCCTGCCTCTGTGAAGCTCAGATCTAAGTGTTTTTTCCATCTTGACTCCGGCATCCCCACTGACAGAGCCACGGGAAGCTCTTTGTCTACACACACAGGCCAAGGACCATCTTATCCACCCAAAATGGTTTCATCTTCATTCCCAAGACATATTTCAACCTACTTCTTCAAATCTTCTTGAGAGAAAGGGCAGGACAGTGTTCTACAGTGGCCACCAGAATTCTTTTGTAAAGTAAAAGCTGTAACAATGGACAGTAACCACAATTTAGGATAGGATGGAATTCACAAACCATTTCACTGGCTTGAATGTATATGAGCAGCAAAAGGAAACATCAACAAATTCCAGATGCAGAATGTAATTATGTTTTGGATGGCAGAATGTTTCATATTGTTTTCTATAGGAAAAAAAAGAAAAAAAGAAGTCATCATTAAAGTGGTGGAATTTCAGTAAACTATGTTTTGGGTTCCAGCCCAGAATAGTTACACTTGGCAGTTCAGAGGCATGGGTAAAATATTCCAAGGTTCATAAATCCTTGACTTTAATTTGTAGATATAGGTTACAGCTCTAGTATCACTGCAAGGGGGGAAGTCATGCTCCCACCTCAGGAGCTGCCAAGGGCACTGCCCCAAGCTTTTCAGCTCCATTGGGCAGCCTTCAGGAAAGCCAGACATCAATGGCTCTTGGGTTCCCATGCCACTCAGAGACTAGATACTCAAAGCAGAAGGCTGCCTTGGCTGGGACAGCACCTATTTTTAACTTACATACTTAGATGGTGGTGACCCAGGAAGGAAAAAGATCTCCAGAAGTGGACTAGATAATTCTCACATCAGGTTACATCAACTCAGTCCTGCAGGCTCAGTGTGAAGAGGGAGTATGGAACTGTTAGGAATTAATTTGTATAACAAAAAAAATCCAGCAGCATTCAGTGGCCTATAAAGAATTTCATTTAATTTGCATTTTCTGGAACAAGTTAAGGGGTTCCAGCAGCAAGTGCCTACCAAAAAACCACAACTAATAAAGTCTGGGAAGAGCTACTTGATTAAGATCTCACTAGATATCAGACACCTCTTGTGCATGCTTCTTTCAGAGCCTGGGGTCTTTGCCGTGTTAAATCAAGGGTTTAAGGAACTGCTACACAAGACTTACTGGTGAGATGGTGGTTTATACAACAAAGCTTCCAATGAAGATCTGTCACATGAGTGAATCATCCTACAACAGGGTAAATAAAGCTGTAGGATGAGGCCCAAGCCTGTCTCAAGAGATTGTTCTGATAGGACCCAATTTATCCCGTTCTATTACAAACTTTTGCTACAACAAAGCCTTGACACAGCTAAAAGAAAATTAATTTCAATGGTTATAACCTAAACTAGTGAACAATCAAAGGCTGAGTACCATAGACCTCAGTCTGAAATTTTAAGCACATGCTTAAGAAACACTTGAAGAACTTCCACTGAAGTCATTGGGACTTCCAAAGTGTTTCAAAGCAGATCCAAAGCACAGAGCTGGGTTGACTTCAGTTCACTTTTGTTCTAGCTGCATAATTATTCCATTCATATTCTTTCTTAGAAGTCTTTCCTGGAATCAGTACTTTGGAAATCTGCTCATTTCCAGATTTTCCAAATTCAGGTGATTTTTTCCTAGCATCGGCCCCTATTCTGAAGTGCTGTGTGAAGTAAACCCCATTTCCCCCAGAGATACACTAGAATTTGGCACCTATAATTCTCCCCATTTTCACAGGGGTGACAAGAGGAGCAATCCTTCATTTTAAGGCAGCCTTTGGTTTCCATCAATCATAACAAGGTTTCTTTAGAGGAAAAAAACCCCAACAAACTAAACAGCAGTTTATGTAACTCGTGTGTCCTACCACACCTTTGTAGTAGACCAGCAGCATGGGTTTCTTCCAAACATCCAGCCTGCCACCACTGCTAACCCAGCTCTCTGAAACAGCTCCAAACCTCTGCAGAAAGGGAGTCCCTTATAATCCAGCCAGATCTCCTTTGTTCTTGGAATTCCTGCCTGCCCACACCACAGATGCAGTCTGAGGTTGAGCCAGGCTCCTCCAAGCCACCAGTCCTCCCATTGTCCCCAACCAGCACCAGGCATTTGGGTGGTTCACCCTGAGATGTTGCTTCCTTGCTGCTTGTTTTTCCTGACAGCCTCCTATTAAACTACAGCAACATGTAAACATCCAATCCCCGGGTCACCATCTAACATCCAGAAATTAGAGAGCAGCTCCACTGCCACTCCTGAGCCAAACCCCAAAAATGAAGCTTTGGCCCAGATTGTAAATTCTCTCTGGTGTACTCTGGTCTCCCAGTGCCTCCATCTCAGAGGGTTTGCAGGGCCAGACAGACAGTAAATCTTTACTGAAGGCAACAACTGTGTTTCTTTGGAGAAATCCACTCTCTTGAAGATAAACCCCAGTTGTGCAGCATCACAGCCTGCCCCGCCAAATGCATCCTCTCCAATAAATGTTCCCAAAGAAGTTGAAAAATAAGTAAAGACATTTCCAATAAATCCAAATTTATATGGACGCTCTGTATTAGGCTGCAGATGTCAGAGGAATGTAAAATGCTTTTCTAATGGCAGAACTGAAGGAAAAAGCAGAGCTTTAACATGTCAAGAATGCAAATACCCTGCAAAGCCTGCAGATGCAGGGCCTGTGAGTAAGTGCACAACCCAAATGATTGGGTGTGCAGAAGAAACCCAAGGGCCAGTTGTACTTTCATGTTCCTGACACCCTCAGTGACTCTAATGTCTTGCTATTTGGGTTCTCATAGACCCAAATCCTCAAACATTCAAATCTGTGAGGCTTGGGACTCATTATGATGATGCATAGTACCTCTGGTCATAAAGCAGGCACTGAAAATGTGCTTTGCAAAATGATGGCTCTGGCTACAAAGCCTGTGTTGGGAACAGGGAAAGAAATGGATATAAACGGGCAGGAGAACACAAGGAGATGCTTCCAAGCTCAGGAGGACAAGGGACTATTGGCAATAATGGGCAGGAGAACACAAGGAAATGCTTCCAAGCTAAGGAGGACAGGCACTATTAGCAACAATGGGCAGGAGGACACAAGGAAATGCTTCCAAGCTCAGGAGGACAAGGGACTATTGGCAATAATGGGCAGGAGAACACAAGGAAATGCTTCCAAGCACAGGAGGACAAGGGACTATTGGCAATAATGGGCAGGAGAACACAAGGAAATGCTTCCAAGCTCAGGAGGACAGGCACTATTAACAACAATGGTCAGGAGAACACAAGGAAATGCTTCCAAGCTAAGGAGGACAGGCACTATTAACAACAATGGGCAGGAGAACACAAGGAAATGCTTCCAAGCTCAGGAGGACAGGCACTACTGGCAACCCAACTGTTTTAGCCCAAGCCAAGCAAACCCACAAGTCAGCAGAAGGCAGAGCCAGGCACCTCGAAGCCATCAGTTCTAAGATTCTCCACCATGCACTGTGTGGGTGGCTCACCTGCAGATGCTGTGAAGACACTCAACCCCCATGAAGAGCCAGGCACAAGCCCTACACACCACGATGAGGAGGTTTTGAGTGACCTGGACTGCACGTGCAGGCAGTTTGTGCACAAAGGTCAGACCCAGGACAGGGAGTGTTCTGCTGGAGAAGGTTGATGCATCTGGGTTCACATCCGCCCTCCAACAATCTCTTTTTTGTATCTTATTTACATCTGCATCTGAATAGAAACCCAGTGAAGGAGAAGTTCAAATGGTAAACAAGGATTTCAGCTCTAAGCTTTGATTTAGATGATGTGTTTTCTGATAGTGCTGCTGTGAATTGTGCAGTTTGGTTATTTCTGGAATACCAGAGTTTATAAACAGGTAACCCTACAACAATGTTCCTCGTTCCCCCCCACCCCCTTAATAAAGTGAAGGATCACCTAAATTTAAAACAATATATTTAAAACCTTAAGAACCATTTCCTGGAGTGGTGCCTAGTTTGTTTTAAACCTTTTTTTAACAACAACAACAACAACAGAAAAAAAGAAGCCCGACCTGTGAATGTTTGTTTATTGCTTTTATGTTTCAATTGTACTTATTTCTGTGCTTGTCCAAGTGGAAGCACAGAACTTTATTTTTACAGCAGCCCTTTCAAAGAAGGAAGTCAATTGTGCTCCTAATTGTGTATGTTTTTCAACTGAGGACCATAAGGTATGAGAAAGTGGACTGCAAAGTGATAGAAAATATTAATTTTAAAGGGTTTTTTACATATATGAATGAGTAACTTGCAACCATGTCTAGATGTGCCCACATGATGCTCAGTCCAATTTTTTTTTTCCCACTTCAGACTTCCCAAAATTCATAAGTTCCCTAATCTAAATGTCTGGAGACTTTAAAGTCTCCCTCCCACAGCTTCCCCAGTCATATTTCCTGAAAAATTCAAATTGAGAATTAAAAGATAAGCATTCCTTGATGGTGTTTGCCACATTGTTCTGTTTTCCCCCACTTTTCAAAGAAATATCCACGATAATGAACTCGGTGAGAACATTTGTTCCCATTGACCTAGATGGCAAAAAAGTGAGGGGAAGAAACCCCCAAACCACAAGCTCTAAAACTTTGTCACGTCGCCATCCTAAGCATTATCATTTTCAAAGTATTTAGAGTTTATTACCTCAAATGGGACCCCTCAAAACTGAAATAAACTTTTATCATGCCTTCACCTAATACTGAAATTATTTTTTTAAAGGTTTTTCTTCAGGATTCAAGCACAAAATGAGATCTATGGAAGAAGGATGAAGGTTACACCTTACAGGGATTGTCTCTCCCTCCTGATTCCTTCAGCAGATGTTTGTTCCCTAGCATGGAGGACCTTGTGCTAAGCCCCATGAAGATATTCCTTCCTTTCAGAAGCGTGCCTTTGACATGCAGCTGTGGTTGGGCCACCTCTCTCATGAGGTTGACCCCTGGCCCTGCACTGCCTGCTCTACTCCAGGCTTCCTTTCTCCAGGGACAGGCAGGGCAGGCTTGGATTTCATGGCTGCCATTCCACGGCGAAAGCTGGAAATCCAAGAGTCTTTACTTCATAAATAAAATTCCAGCACTATTCACTGCACCGATGTCTCAGCTTACATGGGGAGTTGACAGTTTTCTTCTAGCTCAAGGGCTCCAGTGAGTTATGGTGATGAAGGAAGGCCCAAGAATGTTGATTAATAGATATTGGGATCTCCAAGAAGGAGGACCAAAAGTCACATCCACTCCAGCCGTGGGGAAAAGCAAGATGCTGGGGCTAAAGTGGCAACCAGAAAGGCAGCAATGTGTGGGATCAGTGACACTCAGCCCGGATCAAGTGATGCTTTGTTCTTGGCAAACCCAGCAACAACTCATCTTAGAAAAATTCTAAATATCAGCACTTCCAACTTCATGAAGGCTGTGAGGACACTGCAACCGCTGCAGGGCATGTGGTGGATCTGAGGTACCAACCAGAAGCATAGATGGAAATAACTTATGGCTCTGTGTTTTCATTTTCCCCTCATTTTTATGGTTCTCCAGTTTCAGGGCTAAACTATAAAAAAAATAAATCAGCCTGTGAATGCTGCAAGCCCATCTAGCACATTTTACTTCCAAACCTGCATATCTCAGTTCCTTCAGAAAAAGGGAACCTCTTGTCTGCAGCCAGCAAATCCTGGGGGCCAAGGAGCTGCTGGAGCCCTTTGGAGACTTGGGAAAAGGCTCAGCTGGGGGGGCTGGGGGGTCTGAGAATGGGCTGGACAAAGAACTATCAAGAGTGATGTTGGTGCAGGTGACCAGGGGAATGGAGCAGATCTACTTCCCAACCCTCTCTTCCAGTTCAATGAGCATTTCCACATTAACAGCTATAGGAATTTGATTCTTACTCCTACCTGATTTTATAATAACAACTATAGATCAAACATCCTGTTTCACTGATTGACAGTCTTGTTACTACATCACCTATAAACAGATATCTTTCAGGCTATACTCCCAGAGAGGACAGAAAGTGGACACACACCTAACCCCAGCAGAAATGACCTGTCAGCCCAGACATCCCAGCAGAGCTCCTAACTCGGGGCTTTCACAGATCACTCTCCAGGAACTCAGGAGCAGTTTTGACAAATTTCAGACCAAGGGCTAGTTCTGGCATAATGACAATGCAATAAACACACATTTCAAAGCCACTTTCGTCAGGTTCCTCTGTTGTTCCCTGGACAGTTGCCAGAAAGAATAAAAATGTTACCCAGGGGTGAGCTCTCTGAAGGCATCAGGTGCTGGAGCTGAACCTCTGCGCTGATGGATCTCACAGAACCTCAGTTAGGGGGATGCTGGTAACCCTGAATTTGATATTACATTGATGGGAAACAAGGTTATACTTGTCTTATTTATTTATTAGACAATGCAAAACACAATCAGTGTGACTGAAGAGTTCTAAAAAGGAAAAAATAGAAGAAACCAGAACAAAACCCAAAGCTTGCAATCGTGGGGAAGTGAGGAACCATCAGTCATCTCCTAAATGAAACCTGCTCTTCCTTTCAGATTAGCTACTGTCTAGTGGTACATAATTAATATTGATTTGAAAGGCAGCCTGCCCAAGGGATGCAGAACAAGTGATTGTAGTACATGCTGACAAATGAAATATCATAATGGCCAGTTTACAGCACAGCTCCAATGAATATCTATCAGTAGGGAGGGGTTTCCCCCCTTCAGACTTCCACAAGGCTGAGTTGCACCAGGGGAGGTTTAGATTGGATATTAGGAAGAAGTTCTTTGCTGCAAGAGTGGTCAGGGACTGGCCCAGGCTGCCCAGGGAGGTGCTGGAGTCACCACCCCTGGAGGGGTTCAACAAACGAGTGGATGTGGAGCTTTCAGGACATGGTCTGGGGGTCAGGGAGATGTTGGACAAAGCTTGGACTTGATCCTAGAGGTCTTTTCCAGCCTAAATGATTCTAGGATTCTAAAAGGCTAAATTCTAATTTGACCAGATTTGAAGCACTGGGAGATGGAAATGATGTTCTCTAACAGAAGAGTGATTGCCCACAGGGTTAGAAGACCCCAACCTTCTGCAGACAGTGTTGTCTGACACACATTTCAGAAATGCAGTGAAGGGGGCAAATTTCAAAATACTGACTGCTTTTAATGAGCATTTTGCTTCTTAAATGCAAACAGTAATTTCCTTGGAGGAAAAATAGAGTTATCAATTCCCCCCATCAAGCCTCCTCCCTCAGAGCCACACAGAGTCCATTCAGCATTTGGGTTCCTCCTTGCTGCCTTCTGTCCCTCCTTCCCTCTCCCACCTGGGGGTTCTGGGAAGGGGTGGCAACGTGCTTGGGTTGAGAACATCCTAAAGCGATAATTACAAGGAGAAATGAGAAATGGTTCACACCAGCAAACCAGCTGCTGTATAGAGACCTATTTACACCTTGCATTGAGCTTTCTCTCACCTCTCTAACGACCCACTCCAGAGGCATTATCAGGGCCAGGCACATCCCTTCCCCTGGCTGCTTTGCCAGGCTGGAATAGCACCTCCTGCAATGCAATTGCTGTGAGAATGCAAGAGAGGCTCCTAAAGCAGACAGAACATTCCATAATTTAGAAGCTGTGCTCATGGCTAGGACAGGAGCTGGACAGATTTCCTATGTTTCCATCAAACATCCCATTTCCCTCTATACAATCCTAGCTCCGGAAACAAACAAAACAAAATCTATTAATTCCAGGTTCTGAGACTAAAGAAGGAAATGACAAGTTATATTAAGAAAAAGAGGGTGGCACTTTAGAAAAGAAAGAGCCAAGATGTCCCCAATTACTAGAAGCAGATACGTGTGTCCCCTTGGAATGATTCTAGAACTACTCCTGTTTCTTCAGCTTAAACAAAACTACTGAATGATGAACCCATCAAAATCAGGATTAATCCCAGAAATTATTAACATATTTCAATAAGATTATTTAATCTCCTTAAATTGTTTGTTTTCAAGTCCAAAGCAGTTTAAAGCTTCACTATGCAAATATTGGGCTCCTGAGCATCCTGCTGAAGTGAAGAGAACAGAAAGTCTGAGGCATCATTAAAAATAACACATTGTTTGCATTTTTCATAAAGACATCAAGAGTATTTCATCTCTCTGCAACAGGATCTCCCCGGGGGGAATTACAGATGAGCAAAACCAGAACAAGTGGAAGTGAAATAATTTTTTTTTTTTAAGAAGCCAATGGGTTAAGCTCTCAATTTATCTTTGTTGCTCCAAAGCTCCAACCCTATTTCAGAGCCATTAGGAGGGAGACCACACCTGTGTTTCTTTAACGGTGGCCTGCTGAAAATATTTGTCAGGCATTGTGTCAGAATGCAGAGCACATTCTTTCACTTTATGATTAACCTTTCAAGAGATTACGTGGGGAGAAGGCTCCAAGTGACATTCATAGTGAATTAAGTGCATTCAGTCTGGGAGGGGGTTACCCTTGAGGCTGGAGGTGGTTTGCAAACAAAGCCTCAGTCGGATGTAGGGTATGTGTCTGTAGGAAGCAGAATAAGCAACCAAGTGTTGAAAACAAGCCAGGAATGTTTTGGTATTTAGATAGTAGTAAATTCAATACTCCATTGGAAAAAAAAAAAAATACAGATGAGAGAGACCGACTCTTCTTCTAATAAGATCTGGTCACAGGGAGGAGTAAATCAGCTTCAATTAAGTAAAACCTGAGCAGGACCTGCAAACAGATCCCTCCCTCATCCCACAGACACCCCAAACATCTCTCTAAAAAGTTCTGCCACCTCTGCTGGGCTTGGCCCTGCTCCGAACTGTTCCTCCTGCCTGTTCCTCCCTGGCTCCATGTCAGCTGGGCCAACTCCAGCCTTGTTTCATTCAGAGTTTATCTCGGAGACTGAAGCAAAAGTCAGAGGCTGCCTGAATCTGGGCACTTGGCCAACTCTGCAAAGACAAAGAACTTTGTCCAGCACAATGCTAATAAACGATTACACCCTCCCTTTACAAAACATTAATTCACTTGACTCGGGGCATAGGATTCCTTTTGCAAGTACACAGCCAGGCTCTAAAGAAAAAAACACACCCACTTGCAAAGCGACTGCAGCAAGACCTGATCAAACAGATTTTCCCACTATTTCTTTGAGCAAATTCCCCCAGCCCACATCAGAGTGATTTGTGCTGGAAATGAAGTGGTAGGAATGGTCCAAAAGCAAATGGAATCTGCCTGCTTTGGATGCAAGGTGTCAGCAGCACAATGCAAAGTCTCTGCTGAGTTCCCCCCTGCTCTGCATGTCCATGGTCACCTACAGTGGCAACCAGGAGAGGGATCCCTGAACACCTCGCTTCTCATTCTCTGACTTGGACCTTTGCCCAAGCCACATGGGTTTTTTCTTAGCTCCTCGATGTAAACCATGCAGGATTCCAGAAGAGCCAAGCCTGCCTCTGCACTGCTCTGGAGGGGAGGGGGACAGAGCTGCTAGGGGACAGTGCTGGAGCCAGCAGCCATTTGGAGAGCAAAACCTCCAAGGCTCAGCAGCCCTCAGAACCTTGGGAGAGCATTTCATGTTCTTGAGCACCATCTGCTGGTACTTTGGCCACTGACACACATACCAGCCACCTCCACCTGCACTTCAGGCCTCAGAGCCTGAGGCTCCTGTTTCAGAGAGGACAAGGGTTGTCTTCTGCCCAACAGCTGCTGATGGATGCAGCCCCTTCTGAGAACAAGGACTTCCCAAAAATCCTGGGGAAGGTCTTCAGATCTTTCAAACAACCTGCTTAGAATCACAGCATAAAATCACAGAATCATTTTGGTTGGAAGAGACTTTTAAGATGCTGGAGTCCAACCCTTAACCCATCCCTGCCAGGGCACCACTAACCCCTGACCCTCAGCACCACATCTCCATAGCTTGGAAACCCCTCCAGGGATGGGGACTCCACCACTGCCCTGGGTGGAGCCCTTCACAACCCTTTTGGGGAAGAAATTTTTCCTAATATCCAACCTAAACCTGCCCCTGGAGCTGCTTATAGGTTGCATAATTTCATCTCCATTCCAGGGTATAATTTGTCATGGTTCTCAACAAAAGGCATGAAGAGGACAAAGAAAATGATAAAGTTTACTACAAGAAATTTAAAATATTATTTTGACAAAGTTTTTTTGTAGGCCATGGGCATTTCTGGTGTGATTCAGCATGATTCCCTCTCTGAAGTCATTAAGATAAAAGACCTGTGATCACAGATTAACAGCTCTTCACCTTTGGAAGGTTTCACATTTCTGGAATAAACACAATGTCAGTTTAAAGGTGAAAATATTGTGAATCCATATAATGGGGATTTTCTTGAACACTGTATCCTCTGCAGAGTCCCAGTTCCTCTTACTGTGTTTCTGATTTCTATAGCAGTTTATTTCTGCCTTGGCTTTCTCAGGTAGAATAAAAATAGCAGGGCCAGTAGATCCCTCTCAGTCTCACTTGTGGGGCTTGGGATTGTGAGGTTTTATTAATTAGAAAGACTTTATATCAAGTAAATATTTGGAGACCTTCCTTCTTTGATGAGTGACTTCTCAATATCTGGACTTTCTGTGGCTGTTTCTGTCAATGTCAAGGATTTCTGCTTTTCATTTTTTAATAAATTCCAAAAATCCTTGAAAAACACTAAGACAAAGGCATGACTCACATTCAAAATTTCCTGTTGAGTTTGGGGTTGTTTTTTTTAAATGACCAGGATGTCATTGGACAGCTTGTCCTAAAATAAACTGATGACAATAATTCCTAAAAGCCCAAGGATGTGGGAAGTTTAGAGCAGCAATTCTGCTTTATAAGCCCCTTTTGCCAGCAGTGCTGTGAGTGGCAGCTCCAGGGCAAGCACTGGGAATTCTGGAGGTACAAGACTCTCAGAAATGGGCTTTAAAGAACCCCCCTGCACCAGGTTGGAGATATACTCTGAGGTACAGCTCTGACACCCAATGTCACCTCGTTGTCACCATCACCAGCACAAACTGTTCCCTCTTCTGGGCTGCCAGTGGCAGAGAAGATGAAGACAAATGGGGAGGAAGCACATTAGTAAAATATTCAATGAAAAGAAGATGGTTTGGGATGGCAAATGCCTGACTGTGGGTAGCTCTAGAGCCCTGCAGAGAGGGGAAGTTAAGGCAATTATTCTCCTTACAGCCTCGTTAAGTGGAGAAGGGAATTGTTGGGTTTTCTCAAGCTCTCACGTTCACCCAAAGCATTTCTCTCTTTGAAAAACAGTCTCTATTTTTTTTTTTCATGAGACACGGGGGATTTCTGCAGAGCAGAAAGGCTGACCTGGAATGCCACATGCTCCAGAAACCCCCTCTGATCATTTTGATGACCTGTTAGTTATTTCATCAGCATTATGCAACTACAAAGGGTGAGAGGCTGTGTTAAACTCTATAAAACCTTCAGAGCCCTGTGGAGGAGGAGGAGGGGTGGGGAGAGAAGGAGAGAACACCTCAGGCTTAGGAAAGCACTGGGGAAAATAATACAAATGACACATTATGAAACCACTTTTTGGGCAGAGTCTGCAGGTGGGCAATGCCTTTCAGGTGCACACATAGTTTGCAACTGCAGAGGAAAGCTCTGGCACAAAATTATAAAAGTTGAAAGGCAGGAGAACCTTTTTCTTATGTGACCTGCTCCAGGTGATCCTGCTCTAGCAGGGGGGTTGGACTGGATGATCTTTTGAGGTCCCTCCCAACCCCTGACATTCTGTGATTTCTTGATCTGTTTTGATCCCAGGACATGAATCCCAGAGCCAGAGGAACAGGGGATGTGTGTTCTTATAAATACAGGAGCAAACTCTCACTTTGCACCACAAGCAACAACCAAACGGGGTGGGAGATGGTAAAGCTGTGACTTGGGAGCACAGCCTGATTCATTCCCCTGAAAGAAATCCTGAACAGTCTCACAGCTGAGAAGCAGACAGCCAAGAGGCTCCTACTATTGACAAATGTAGCATACAAGGAGTAAAAAATGTGCTGTGTGGTGACATATGGTGCTACATCTGCAAATATTTTACATTTCCCAATGTTTGGAGAATTATAGAAATACTAACAACTACAGCCTCCCCATAAATGTTCTGAACACATTTTATAGGAGCAGCAGAGGCAGACAAGTAGCTTGCTCCACAGCCAGCCACTCAGTAGCACTTTTGAAGAGATCCAGAGCTAAAAAATATTACAGGAGATTAAGAATGCTCATTTTAAGGCACATGCAGACTTACTTCAACAGCATTCACCACACTTTTTGAGCCAGGTCAGTGGATTTCCATTCTTTTGTTCAATAGTGAGAAGCAGAAGTCTCAAATACTCACATTTTTGGCCTCTCTGCTGACAACTTTGACCATGTAATGCACATTTCACAAAATGTGGATGCTTTTAAAACCTCAGCTTGTGGAATCAAACCTCTGCTTTTCTTCTTATGGTTTGGGGGATTATTATGTTTCTAATTTAAAATTTTATCACCTATTTGTGAACAAGAGATTGGTGGCACCACCACCACCTTCACACCAGCTACGATAAAGCAAATAAAAGAGAAACCTTTAGTTATTTGTAGATACTCATTATTTCTGTGCACATCTTGGGATTTTAATGAATGTTATGTTGGCAAGACTGTGTGGAGGATTGAGAATGAAGCATCCAAAAAGCAAAGAGTCCTTTTGGAATCCTGATTTAACTCTTCCTACTTACTTTCCAGTCAGGAAATGGGTTCATCATCATGCAGCAAAGCTGCCCAGTCAAAGACTGCACATCCCAAATGATTAAAGAAATAGGAAGCAAAACGTTTTAAGAACATCTTACAGGCTCTAATCTGCTCCCAGGAAATGATTCCTGTGCAGTATACATGAAAAAAATGAAATTCTGTTAAAAAATAATCTATAAAGAGGGGAAAAACTCAGTAAATTACTAACTGCTGCCTCTGGTCAGGAGCTCCTGGCTCCCAGTTCTGCCTTCTAAACCACACTGGTTTCTGCCACACCAACTCCAGATGGAAAAGGGTCTCCTGGTTAAAGGAAAGAGCAGCCTGGGGACTGTAAACACTCTGCTCTGGGCTTTTGGCATCTCTTGGATCCAACCCTCTCCTACACGTGCTGACGCTCGTGCACACCCCCCATTAATAAATATGGGCTGTTACCTTGAGGGAACAGCCAAAAAGCCCTAAAGTGGTGGCCTGCTGTTATTGCAACCATATTGTCTGGGAGCTGTAAGGAACCTCTCCTCCCTTTCACTTTCCTGAGCACAGATGGGCAAGCCCAGGCTCAGTATTAGGAACATCCACACTTCTAAGCTGAGTCTTGGTGGGGTTGGGTCTGTGGTGCTGCGTGTGTTTGTCAGGAACACAGGAACTGATCCACCACATCTGCTCCCACAACACTATTTCTTTCATCTTGTTGGAGTTTTTGGCTTCTCTGAGAGGAAGTAATTGGCTGTTAATTACGGGGGCTGAGAAGTGGTCACATCACAGAGCTGTGTTTGCAGGCATGATTCATGACAGCATCATTTCTCAGCAGCTGTCAGCAGCAGAGGCTCAGCACTTACAAGAAACTATTATAATATCATCCCAGCAAAGGATGAAGACAAACGTTGTGTGCAGCTGAGAAAGCAGCAAACAAAATATTGTTTTAAAACCTTGATTCGACAGAGAATCAACTTGAAACTTGCTGCTTCTCAGGAGAGATAAACAAGAGCCCTGCCAGCATGGCTCCCCAGACCCTGAAACTGAAATCCAAACTCTTCAGATGTCCTCCCCAGAGCTGGAGGAAAAATGAAAGATCTTTGCTCATTAATAGCTGGAAATTTTAAACTTGCTCTTAATACTCCCCAGACTGTCTCTGTTCCCGTGTCTTTCTTGTCTTGTGTTTAAATGGTTTGCTCCTTGGGGAAGACATCTTGATTTGTTATCTTCATATAGGCCTTAGGAGATCTGGCCCAAATCCAGCCCTGCAGTATTTAACAGCAGGAAAAAAAGGCAACCTGCATCAGATCAGGGGTAAGGACAGAGCAGAATCCTGTCTCCAGTGACTCCCAGTAGCAAATGCTTCAGGGGAGAAACTGTAAACATCACGTGTGGACTGAACTTCTCCCTGACTCTATTTGCCCTGCTCCCAGCAGCTTAGCTAGAAACAAATATGACATCAAACCTGATGTGGTGGTAGAAGTGTGCAAGAGAGAGATCTAAACACCATTTGGTGCCTCAGGCCCTGATGTTTGTGTGGCCACACTGTGGTGGTTGCTTCTTTCAAGGCAAAGTTTGTCCTGCAAAGTGTTAACTCATGGGTGCAGATCTCGTGGCCTGTGGTAGCTCAAGCTCTGCTGCAGACACTGGTGGAGGGAGCTGATGAGTTGTACCCATCCCATTTTACAACCTGCTGTAATAAACTGAAGTCAGTGGTGGTTCAGGGTAAAATGCTGGGCTGTGAAGTTCTTAAGGAGTGTCTTCCATAGCAGTTCATGCTGCTGGGACAGAAGCTACTGTCCCCATCAGCCATCCCAGCTAAATCTGTCCAGACATGGGTAAACACTTTTAAACAAAGTCTGTTCTTGGGCAGATTTTCTCCCTAGAAGCCAAGTATTAGCACACAGGTCATTGGAAGGGTGGCTGCATGCAATTAGCTCCTCCTAACCTCAGTTCTAGATTGGGTTTCCATGGCATGAATAAAGATAAGAAGCTCTACACAAGCTCTAGACAGCTCTTCCCTCCTCCCTGGCAACCACCAAACTTCCTGCTCTTTGCCAGAGTGAGCACCATAAGGAAGAACATGGTCCCATGGACAGTACCTCTGCCCCATCTTAGCCATCAGTGACTGTGAAAAACAAGGTGACCCCAAGACAAGCAGGAGAACACAGCCTTGTATAAGAAATACCAACACATTTCTATGGGCTGCAGACTTTTTGGTGTGGTTTTACATCCTGCAGATCCCTCCAGGGTAATTGATGCTGGGGAAAAGCCTGGTTTGCAGCAGGCATTCAAAGCAGCTTCATGTTGTTTGTGGGCTAAACCAAAATATCAGGACTTGTAAGGAAAGCACAAAGGAGAAGAAAGGAAAAACAATGTTCTAAAGATCCCAGCCATGGAGATTAAAGAGTTGAGAGATAAGATCATCTCTAACCTACCTCTCAAAACAAGGCTTGAGTCTTTTTTCCATTGACTTCCTTGGACTTTGGAAGAGAAACTGAGGAAAAGGTTTGCAGCAGACCTGTGATGTCACCATGTAATGGATGTATGGACAACACATATGAACATGTTTAGGTCTGTAGGTTAAATTTTGCCTCTTTCCTTCCTTGGTGAGCATGAGCTGGACAACCTGGAGGTGTAGCACTTTCAGCCCCAAAGAATCATGGCTTATGATCTAACACCATCTGACTAAGCTCCACTGTCTGGTGACCAGTTCCTCATTTTGTCTTTGTGCAATTTTCAAGCCAAGTAACTATCATCTCCAAAACCAGCCCCAGTTCCTCACCACTGAGAGTCATGTCCTTGCACCTGGCCAAGACACCCTCAGCAGAGACAGGGAGAGCAAAGGAAAAGCCACCTCAGAAACCCCAAGTCTTCACATCTGTTCAACACTATCAACAATTCTGCAAGGATCTGATTGCCAGTCCTAAAAACATGCTCATCATGAGTTGAGTCAATTTGCCCAGGCAAGAAAATCCAGCTGCATGCAGCTGCTGCCTCTGGTTCATGCACTGCTGAAGAACTTCTTGCAAGGCCCTCCTAAAACACTGAGATAGTCAGGGTGGCTTTTTGGTTCCAAGACAACAATCAGAGGTGTTCAGCCTCATGTGATTAGAATCACAGGGACAAAGATCTGCTTGGGAATGGCCCCATCTTATGTAGCGTGCACAAAATCCCAGCAGGGTGTGGAGGCTCTGCCTGGCCACCCACTCTCCACTTTTAATGAGCTTTTGGGGCAATGAGTAGCAATGTTGAAGATCTATCTAAAATACAACATGAGATCTTTGGTGGCATTAAGAAGAGTGTGGGCAGTAGGTCAAGGGAGGTTCTTCTGCTCCTCAATTCTGCCTTAGTGAGGCCACATCTGGAGTATTGGGTCCAGTTCTGGGATCCCCAGGTCAAGAGAGACAAGGAGCTACTGGAGAGAGTCCAGGGGAGGCTGTGGAGATGCTGAGGGGACTGGAGCATCTCTGTGCCCAGGAAAGGCTGAGAGCCCTGGGGCTGCTGAGCTGGAGAAGAGAAGCCTCAGAGGGGATCTGATCAATGCTGAGCAAGAGCTAAAGGGTGGGGGCAAGAGGCTGGGGCCAGACTCTTGTCAGGGGTGCCCAGGGACAGGCCAAGGGGCACCGGGCACCAAGTGGAACCCAGGAGGAGAAAGTTGTTTGGGGTGAGGGTGTTGGAGCCTGGCCCAGGCTGCCCAGAGAGGTTGTGGAGTCTCCTTCTCTGCAGAGATTCCAAACCCACCTGGATGTGATCCTGGGCACCCTGCTCTGGGTGAGCTGCTGGAGCAGGACAAGATGATCTCCAGAGGTCCCTTCCAACCCCCCCCATTCTGTGATTCTGTGCTCTCAGATGGATAATCCTTAACCAAACCACCACAAAGGGAAGCAGTATCTTCTGCAGAAAGAGGAAACGTGGACAGTTCCCTTCTGCACAGCTTTATTGGAAGGGTTTTAATAAACACAGATGTTGGGAACGGATGGCTACTGTGTAATCATGTGTAGGAAAAGCCAGAGGACAAAATATCCCTTGATGAAGACCTGCATACTGAGCAATATTCCAAAACAAGTGAGCAAGAAATATGGTCCATGTTACAAACAGAGAAATCCTTCCAGGTGCCAAGACTTATATTTTTTAAACATTATTTCTCCTCTCACCCCTTATTTGTAAGCTAAAGAATAGCCCTGGCTCTGAGCAACCTACAAGACAGTTCAAGAGACCTACACAGCATCTGAGTCAGTTTTGGAAAGAATTATATAGAGGTTTAAATATGATATTTAGATATGAGAAAACTCTCACTATTCCTGATATTCTTATTTCATACTTAGTGGTCTAGCAAGGATGGACACACACATTTTCATGTCAGCAGGGACACATATGAAGAGCTTTTGCTAGATTTTAGTCTCTCTCCTCTTTTGGTTTTTAGAGGTGTGAAAAAATACAAAAAATCTCCATCTGAGGCAACCAACCCATTATTGGCCTGTGCAATTCCCAGTAACAACACTGGGACTCTGCTGAGTCCAGAAATAATCCTAGATTAGCACAAACGTGTTCACTTTTTCCAAAGAAGAGAAGAGAGAAAAAAAATTGGACACTGAGCAAATAAAATGTCTGAATTCCTGCCTTTTAACAGCTTTCAGTACAAAATACAAATTTCAGGTTTTCCTGAGCTGACTATACCATAAACTGGCAAAATATCAGAATAGAAAATTCACTGAATTTTTCCCCTCCCCCTCTTTTTTTTTTTCCTCCTTCATTTGGGACTTCCATTCACTAATCCCAACTAAATAATCCCTGAGGAGAACAAGTTCTTTTTCTCAAGCCCAATATCCTTGTCACGCCAGTGAACTTTGCTAAGAATCCAAAACTCCAGCAACTTAAGAATACATTTGTAATATTCAACCAAATAATAAATTTTCAGCGCATGACACAGGAAATAATAATCAGATGATCTCAGCCCCTCAAGTATTTCAGTGCTGTGGAAATGCCAGGTTGGAGAGTTCATGTGGAAAAGGAAAAGCCTTGTAACTTCTCCAAACATCAGTCATCACTTCCAGATACCTCTAAATACAGCCATTCATTTCACACTGCAGGATATTGTATTGAAAAGCAAGGCAGGGCCAGCCCAGCACCTTCCACCACCAAATATGCTGCACAAACCTTAACTAAGTGTGTTTTTCCTATTTGGAATAGGGCTCTTTCATTTCCCAAAGAAGAGGTTCATGCTTCTAGCAGAGCAAAATATTTATAGCCTCATGCACAAAAAAAACCCCCCAACATAAAAGAGCTTGAAAAGGCAAAGCCAGAGGTATTCCCAGATAGCTCTGTGTCAAATACAGAGTGACTCATCTACCTCTTTCAATGAAAATGTTCATCCCCAGATAGATCAAAGGCTCTAAGTACACCAAGACCTTTTTTTTTTTGCTAAACCTGGCAAGAAAGTCAAAAGGTTTTCAATCAGCAGCCACTTAGTGGGAGGTCTGGGAACAAATCAAAGCCAGAAGAGGCTGGCATATGAAAGAGACCATCCCCTACAATGCACAATAGGGACAATGTACATCTTCTAAGTGTAGTTTGCAAGGAACAGAAAGGCTAGATGAGGATTTTTGTGCAGCTCTAGCAGATGCCACATGGATCTGATATTAGCAGTTACACTGGTTTTGGGATAGACTTTCAAAGGTCCTCCACAGGCTTTTGCAGACACAGCTTTGAAGGCTGGACAAATGCAGCCCCTCATCTCACTGCACATTTACTTTTGGAGCCTCGTGCAGTCTCTGTGTTCTGTGATTCTGTGGTTCCTACAGCTTGCAACTGGTCTGACCATGGCCTGCAGTCAGTGAGTCTCTGCAAACTCTTATATTCTTGTCAGGTCATATTTTACTGCCTGGGCTTCCACCTCTTCCACACACACCCTCCAGCACCACAACGCCTGGGCTGGGGGGGAGGGAAGGGAAACAAGAAACCACAAAACACAGGAAAGTAAAATGTCAGAGTCTAATTTCAAATAGCCCTGACCTGCTGCAGGGGCTGCTCATGGCAGAACACAAGGCTAAAGATTATCTGGCACAGCAGTGGTTTGTGCTGTGGGGGCTCCAGCCCCTTCCCCTCCTGGGGAACCCACTATCCCCCCCAGACACCTTCGTCCCCCTAAGGAACCTTCCTCCCCACCAAGGAACAGCAGCAGATCACCCTCAAGTAGTGACTGCAGGAGATTACTTGTGTCAAACCTGGTCTAATGCAAGGACTCTTCTCCAAAGGAAGATCAGAGAGACCCCAACTCTTGCCTTGCTCCTCTGAGCCACCCATGAACCCCAGTAAAAGTTTGGCCCTTTTGGACCTCACAGAAATAGAATCATAGAATGGTTTAGGTTGGAAGGGACCTTAAAGATCATCTAGTTCCAACCCCCCTGCCATGTTCTGTTGTTCAACTGCTGTCATTCAAGCTCAGCTTCCTCAACAAGGGCCACAGACAGCCTAAGTTACCTCTGCAAAGAAGATGTAGATATTGGACCCTCAGAAAGCAACACACAGAAGCTCCCCACAATTCCCAGAGAAGCTGGAATTGTGTCTGGCACTTCAGAGCAACTGATAAATTAATTAACCCTACAGCAGTAGTTCAGATCAAAGGCAATAAAGCCACTGTGAAAGAGGAACACAACCACCCAGCTTACACACCTGAGTGTAGATGCTGAACCCCTCCAAACCCTACTTCCACAGGACAGAGCTCACAGCCTGGGAGCTCTTTGAGGCAGGCAGGACCTGAGCAGGCTCTCCTGTGATGATTGAATAAGAATGACCATCTCTGGGCAGTGCATATTCCACCCCCAAAGGCTGAGCACTGCTGTGTAGCAAAGCCAACATCTCATGTCCTCTCACCCAATGTTCTACCTCAGTGTTTGTGGGGGACAGAGAGAAGTGTCCTCTAAAGCTTCCTTAACTCCTTCCCAATTCCCTTTGTCCTCCCCCTTTCCTAGCTGTTGTTTACCACTTTCAGCAGCAGAGACCAGGCCAGGAGACCTATTTCCATCCTCCAGCGTGGCTAATCCATGGCCAACAAACAGCCAGAGGGGACCAGTAACACACAGGCTGCCTGAATCATTCCCAGGGTGAAGAAAGTGCTGCCAGACCACAACATCCAGCCTCCAACTCACTCCACATTGTGACACCAGGAAAGACAAGTAAAGGGGATGCTGCAGCCTTGTATTAACACCAGCCTGACCAAAGTGTGGTCCCTACAGGTCCTTTCTGTCCATATTCATCATCTGGGCCAGGATCCTCAACCCCATCAGCTCCTGCAGCTGAGCAGAAAATTTTTAGGAACTTTACACTTCATCAGAAGGTGACAGTGAGAAAAGCTGAGTTGCAAGTTTCTTGGGTTTAGGGGGTTTTTTTGCTAAATTTCTTCTAACCCTTTTAAAATATTAAGAGTGCAGAATTGATGACTGCTACAGAAGAGAAAATCCTGACACTAATATACTTCTCAGCCATAAAGAATTCATGCATTTTCCCTCCTTTTGAAACTCATTAACCAAGCTTCTGGAAGCAATTTTTCCACGGCCCTTAGGCTTTGCCAGCAACAAACAGTCAGAGGATTTCTCTGGGTAACAGTTGCCTGCAAAGCACTTAAAATTTATAAACTTCTCCTCCAGTTTCTGACATTTATCATCCCTAAAGTAAATGGAATCGACCATGCATCATGAGTAATAGAATGCAATATTAAAGGACACCCAGTGGAGTACTTGGGAGGCTGAGGAATCTAAATCACAGGCTCGGTGCTGGGAAGCCCTGTAGGAAAATGCACGGCCCCATTTGTGGGTTGAGTGTGGCTGTCACTGCTCAGGGTTACAGCAGAGCTGATGCACAGGGTGACAGGACTGACAGGGGGGATTTACTGCTCCTGTGGAGTGGAAGAGAAAGGGCCTGTGGAAAGAATTCCTCATGAGGGGCCACGAGCACTTCCACAGCACCCGCCACAGCTGAGGAAAAGGGAGAGAGAAGGAGATGGGCTGAGGGGAAGGGAGAGGCTGAAGTTGTGCTACCACTGCTCTCTTGAGGGTGTCCATCTAAATTCAGGACAGAAAACAGGTCTGATGACAAGTAGCACTGATAAGATCTCAAGCAGATCATAGAATCATTATGGTTGGAAAGGACCTCGAGGATCATCAAGTCCAACCTTCATCCCAACATCTCCCTGACCACTAGACTACAGCCTCAAGCACATCATCTACTTGTTTGTTGAACCCCTCCAGGGATGGTGACTCCAGCACCTCCCTGGGCAGCCTGGTCCAGTCCCTGACCACTCTTGCAGGAAAGAATTTATTCCTAATATCCAATCTAAACCTTCCCTGACACAACTTGAGGCCATTTCCTCTCGTGCTATCATTAGTAATTTGAGAGAGGAGACCAAATTCCCACCTTCATCTCCTCTGACTTCTTTTTTGTTACCCTCCACTGCTCTGGTACGGGTAGAAGATGCACAGGCACTGGGTAGATGCACTGAGTAGGCAAAAAATTACTTTGAACACACATTTATGAACTTCACAACAGCCACTGTGACCTCAGCAATCCTAACATGACTAAGTCAGGTGAGTGGCTTCCACAGGGCTTCAAAAATGCAGAGACTTCCTCCTTTATGGCTTCAGATTTCATCTGGGCAGAATTTCAAAGCTGTAGGAAGTTACTAAGGACTTCCAAACACCCAAGAGCCTGGTTAGAGAAGCTACTCTGAACAAATGGTCACTGACATTCACAGATAATTCTATAGCCTACATGTAGGTGTCTGGAGCAGACCTGTTGTCCAGCTCATGTCCAGGGGATGAAGGACTTGATGCTCTGTGATAAAGGTATACACAGGGCAGATTTCCACCTGGGAAGGCCCAAAGGAGAAACAAATAAAGTAGATATGAGAGTATTGTACATATCTTCCTCTCTACTCATTCATTGCTTCTTACATATGTCAGGAAAATATAAGATTTTTAAGCAATAAGCCCTGGAATTACACTTAGGAATTCTCAGCCTGGAGAAGAGAAGGCTCCAGGGAGACCTTCTGGTGGCCTTGCAGGACTTCAAGGGGCCTATAAGAAAGATGGGGACAGAGTTTTGAGCAGGGCCTGTTGGGACAGGACAAGGGGGGATGGTTTGAAACCAAAAGAGGGAGATTTAGACTAGAGGGAAGGAAGAAATTGTTGGTGCTGAGGGTGGTGAGAGCCTGTGCCAGGTTGCCCAGAGGGGTGGTGGCTGCCCCATCCCTGGAACCATTGCAGGGGAGGTTTTGGGGGGCTCTGAGCAACCTGAGATAGTTGCAGGTGTCCCTGCTCCCTGCAGAGGATTGGACTGGATGAGCTTTAAAGGTCCTTTCCAGCCCATTCTATAATTATAAGATAATTATTTTCTATTGTCCTCTTTCTGTTTTGTTTGGGTTTTTTTAATGTGTTTTTTCACCTTGCCTGCATTCCTTTCCCTTCTCTTTCTGCTTTCTCCTTCAGTCCTACTGCAGACACACAATGTAAGAAATAATTGACCCTTCCCATTCCCCCATTTCTCCTCCAATAACCTGCAAATCCTATTAGAGCAAGGAGGGGGGCACCGGGATGGCTGGGGGCAGACGGCGAGGCGCAGCCAGACGTGCTGCCTGCTGGTGTCTGGCAGCCCAGTGCTCACCAGCTGCTTGTGTTACTGGGGGAGAGGTTTATCAGGAGCATCAGCACAAACCTTAATTCTATTACAGAGATTGGAAGATGAAAATGAAAGTTTAAAGGACTCGAGTGTTTATCTTCATTGGTATGTGTTTGGCTGTTAGGGAGATGGGTGAATACACAATAACACCCCCAGCTGGATTAAGAGTGAATTGATGAAAGATGAAGCAATAGGAACCCAACTGAGGAGGGGCCACCTGAGATCTCTGAGTTCCAGGAGGCTTTTTAGGGGTGATTTGGGGGACCATTAACTCCACTGCTGAAGCTCAGCAGCCCTGATGGCACAGTCAGTGGGACCACACTGTAAACGACCTCTGGAAAGGGCTGGGAGGGTGTTCAGGAAGAAAACTCTTTTTGGAGGACTCTTGACACTGCATCATGAGATCCTGGGATCTAGACCTGCTGTAGAAAGGTTCTATAAACGATACATGAAGTACTAGATGAGGGGATGTTGCTGAGCTTGGTGTTGGCCTGAGGAAGAGGAGAGCCAGCAGCACACAACCATGTACTGTTTGTTCTCACATCCACATGTTCAAACTTGCACACACAAAACCACACCCCCCATCCTACATGGCAAGCTCATGGAATGGTAAATTAGACACTGAGCTCCTTGGAGATGTTCTGGAAAAGCATTAAAAGGAGGCCATCATCTAAAAGTGTAACATTTAAAAGCCTGAACTCTATTGCTGTGATTCCCCAAAGGCCCCACGAGGCACACACACACTTTTAAAAACAAAACACCATAAAAAGATCAAAGATCCCCCTGGGAATACATTCTCTGCACTCTTCAAAGCCAAACGTCCCCTTGCTTGCCCCCTTGTAAACTGATTAATTTCAGTGGGAAGACTCAGCTCCCAAAATCAGCAAATTCCTGCAGTGAAAAGAAGTATTTTACACCAGGACTGCAAGAGAGAAACAACAGGATTTACACTCATTCTCATCTGCAGTTGGGGTTCAATCTGTTACCAGGTGGTTTGTTCTCCACTCCTCCTGCACATGGGTCAGCTGCAAGCCCCTTTCCCTGAATTCAGGGGTAAATGAGTGCACCATCTGGCTGCAGCCCCAGTGCCTGGGGTGGGATTCCAAACTGGGAGGAATGCTCACCCAGTAGACTGGGTTCACATCCTCCCTCCTATTGACTAAAGCTGCTCTGGCCCCTCCTGGGCCACTTTATGTAAGAGGTTGGTGGGAAGAGTCTGAAATCTTAACCATCTTCAAATGTGCCTGTGTGTGTGGTCTGAGCAGGCAGCTTATGCAAGGAGAAATGGGAAGCCACTAAAATGATTCTGCCTCTAAATATTTTGACCTTTATTGACATTTATAAGTAGCAGGCAGCTTAATTACCAATTAAAGGAAGTTATTAGCTACAAAAGGAGCCTGTTCTTTTTTTTCCCCTTTATGGCTCCTTTCCCAAACCAGTGCTGTTAGATGAGATTTCTGTGGCAGGACAAGGGAAAGGAGCCCAGGAGACCCAGGCTGCTACACAGCTAAACCTCTACAGAAACCATTAGAGAAGTCAAAGAACTTTCTTAAAGGCAGTTCTCCAGAGACAGCCCATTCAGGACAACAGACTCTCCATTTTTGCTGGTGTTAAAGCCTTGTACTACAGCCCTGTCACGTTCTTCTACATGGAACTGCTTGGTGGGCATTGCTGCTGGGTGGGTTTCTTCCAAGCACACTCCTAAACAAGGCCTAGCCAAGTTATTTTTAGGGTTTGGGGTTTTTTTTTTCATGACACACATTTAAGGGCTGAGAATATACAAGACTTGGCTGCTGATCTCGACTCATGCTGTTAAAACAACTGCAAGTTCTACTCCAGAGATAGATGAAGTCCTGCAGCAAACAAAGCAGCTCCTTCACAATCACCTAGAGCCCAGCTCTGCCTACAGGACTGCAGGGGCTGGTAGCTCTACACACATCTGTGGTCCCACCAGAAGGTCAGGACTGTTTGCTGGGTGATGGCACTCATGAGAACATCTTAATTGGAAAATATTTATTAGAATGAGCAATGTTCTCCCATAATTTTATAGGAGCTTTCTTTCACTATAAACAAAGGAGGAGAGCAGAAAACCAAAGCTGCAAGAAGAGCAGAGCTCTGATACCTGATAAAAAAATATATCCTTGAGAGGTGGGTCCAGGCCAACCTCATGAAGTTCAACATGGCCAGTTTCAGAGGAAAAAACAAATTCACTTGCAACCTATTTTAATCTAAGAGTTTGATCCTGCAGTCACTACAGTCAAAGGCAACAAGGGTGTTCTGTTCAATGGGAAGAGACCAGACCCAGAGCTCCTGGACAGTGTGTTTTTCATCAGGGAGCCTTCCCATTTCAAAGGAAATCATTTGCATCATATTAGTATTCATTGTCCACCTACACAGGATGGGAATTTTGCTGAACAAAAAGGTTAAGTGTGCTGGAGCCAGGAGGGTTTGCCCATTGCAGAGCAGTGAAAGCCTCTCAGCTGTACCTGTTCCAGGAAATTACAGCAAAAACCTTCTGCACTCACAGCTCAGGGGAGCCCAACCTGTTTCTTAGGGTGCAGGAAAGGTCAGCTGAGATCCCTGTGTGGATTATTCCAGCCCAGGAACAGGCCAAGTGTGCCAAACCCCAAACTAAAGCTCAAGTGAAAGAAGGGAAGAGAAGGGAAGCTGCTGCAGCCCGTCCATTTACTCAACTCTGTCACTTTAGATCAACAGAGAAACATCCTCCTGCAAAGTGTTTATCAAAGGAGCCTTCACTGGGAAAATGACACAAGAGTTCTTTGTGCCTCTGGTCTTTACCATGCAAGATGGTTCCTCTGTGGTTCACAGAAGCAGCTGGAGTCTAAGGCTGCTTCTGAGGGATCTGTGAAACAGGACTAGGACAGAAAAGCCTATTGTGAGGGCTCCAATGAGCTGCAGAGGGGTCACCCCCTCCACTGCAAAGCTTTGGGCACCTGCAGCTCAAAAAAACCAGATCACAACTCACTTGTTCAGGTGTTTTATAGAAGGTGACTTTCTTCTTCTTAGGTTTGATCTGATACTAGATATTACCTCTTTTTCTTTCCTCTATTATTACCTCTATTTCTTTCCTAACCTTCTTCCCCAAGTCCTTTCCCACTCTCTTTTACTGGCTTCATTTATATTCACTGAACCTTTTTTCTCCCCATCTTTCAGTTTAGAGAAGAACCTGAAAATACAAAGCTCATCTGTTTCCAAACCTTTTTTTCTCTGGATGGATTTCTGATGATGATTTCCTTGCATGCAGAGCTGTTAAGCATGACCAGTAAAACTGGGAGCTTACACAATGGTAAAGGTTAAGAGGGACCTCTGGAGATTGTCTAATTCCTGCCCTCCTGTCCTGGAGAACCTACTAGAGACTGTGTGCTCTCCAGTGCTGCCTGTGACCTCCCAAAAATATACTAAAAAAATTAATATGAGGCATAAAGAAGGGATAGGAGGGGTGGATGCATTTGAAGTGAATTTAGTCTGAGTTTATAATTAATTGCTGGACAACTGATGGAACACAACAGGTATGGAGACACCTTTCCTGCTTCTCTCAGCTTGGTTACTTACAGCTCAGCACGTGTCAGGTAGGCAACAAAATGTTGTGAGCACTAGAAAGTAGCTTGGGACAAAAAAATTAATCTAGATTGAAGTGAACAGGACAGAAAAAAAAAACCATATAGTGTTTGCTGGTGGTCTGCTCAGATTGAGAGTAGCTCTTCCCTGTGCTCTGCGTTGGGTAAGAGCAGCCAACAACTCCCAGCCCCTTCAGTCTGGAATATAGAAATAATTCAGATTTCTCCAACTCTTTGGGAAAAAGACTCAAGAAATTGGTTTTCCTGGTGGAAAACTCCTTATACTGGCTCATTTCACTGATATGTTGTGACTGTTCAGGACCACTGAACAGCACACCCTAAAGAAAAAATGTCTCAAGCCTGATTCTTCTCTGATTCTGTGATTCTTGTTCTTTGGCAGCTGTTGTGGCAGCTTCTTCCTAACCAGCTCTTACCTGAGGGATAGAATGGGATAGAACCTCCCATCCTGTGTGAATGTCTAGTTATCAAATGTCTGAGGAGAAGTTAAAGATATTTTCCTAAAGATTAACAGCAAGGAAAGCTTGTCAAGCATCAGCCAAAGTAGCTGCTGATGTGCAGGCTCCAAAGGCTTGGAAAAGCAAATCCAATGAAATCCAAGCTTGCAGCAATTAACAGGGATCAGCAGCAATGAAATATCTGCCTGGATTTTGATGGCCTTGAACAATTCAATAAATCACATCCCTCCATGTACACAGCTTGATAGGAGTCAGAGAGCTGCAGTGCCCTTGAGAACCAGGCAGTGGGTTCTGGGAGGAAGGAAATAGCTGCCACATGCACTAAATAAAAAGAAGGGTTTTTTTTTTAAAAAAAAAAAAGAAATACACCCATAGTTCTGCTGCAGAATCATTCCATTCAGCCTGGCTAGAAACACAGGCAGCTACAAATCGATCATTCATCTCCAACATAAACACAGGTTTGGTCAGACCTGCAGTAACATAGGTTGAGATTTTTAGGAGATGACATAAATAAATGTATTTTTATATTTCCTGACCACATTAAGCTCGAAATCAAGAGTTCTCAAATGGGAGCCACACACTATAAGGCTTCTAATAGCCAATAAATTCAGCTAGCCACAGTGCAGCAATGTTTGCTGCAGTGGATATAAATACAAGGGGACTTGTTTCTTTATGGATGTGAAATTATATGTAGCTGAACATGATCATTCAAGAAAGGTTCAAGTTCTCTTTGGAGGACAGCAAGGTGGAAACCACTTCAGAAGGCACGACCTCAGATTCTAAATATTATTTCTACATGGAAAGACGTTAGTAAGGAGATGGGGGAAGGAAAATTACTTTCTCCCTAGAAGGCACAATCCAGGAGAGGAGAGTTCAAACCCCTCAGCTCAAGAACACCAACGTTTTCCTCTGTCCCTATCCCACCTCTGCTACACTCAGAAAGCACAAAACAAGCTCTTGTCCTGCCCAGTGCATCCACTTCCCATTTGTAAAGCAGAATTCCCTTAGGTGGTGTTAAAGGAATGAATGAACACAGAGAATTACCAGTAATATTTATGAGCTAAAGCACTTAGGTGCTAAAGGTCATTTTTAATCTCTGGCCCTTAGAGCACTTTAAAGTGGAGATGGGCATTATCATCATGATATCTCACACTGGGAAACTGAGTATTACAGAAATAATGCATTTTGCAGCTTCTCAGAATGTGTCAGCAGCAGCAGGAGTGATTTTCAGGTGGTAGTTGGCCATAAAACACTTCCAAGGTTGCTGAGATGCATAAAGCTGATGCCCAGCAGCCAGAGAACTTAATGATGGGAGAACCTGCAGGATCACAAGGCTGAGCTTCAGCTCCCTCAGCAAGCTCTGGCCAGAGCACAACACTGCACTGCATGGACTGAAGGCAAGTCCTGCAATATGGAACAAAGTTGATTCATTTTTTGGACCTACCACTTTCTGCTGGTCTCTTACAGAGACATGTTCCCAGTGGGGGAGCAGTAAAGGGAGTCAGTGTGTCCTGGCTCTGCTGCCTGGTATTGACTGAATGGGGCTGGAAAAGCCAAGATGAAAATAACTGAGTGCTGATGTCACTTGATCCAATTGCTTTGGAGGCTGTTCAGTGTTCCTAGGGGTGCCTATTCATTTCAGGAGCCTCGCTGATCTTTGTCTGATGGCTGGAGGGTTTTATGGACAGAAAGAAATGAAGATGGCAGCTGAGAGCCTCACTTCACAATGAGGGGAAGAAGCCTTTTAAGGAAGGATTTGCCATTCCCAGCTCAGTTTAAAAACCAGCAGTGGAGACCAAGTAAATGGAATGTACTAGCAGAACAAATTGTCAAACACTAAGTACTTTCACTAAGCTGCATGATGACAAACAAAACCAGTAACAACCTCTCCACCCACCTATGTTAAGGTTAAAAAGTCAAGTAATCAAGAGCTGGAAACACCAGAATTAAGGTTGCCTTGTGCAGTCCTAATTCACTTCTCTGCAACACAATTCAAAGATATTTTTCCCCATGGCCTCACCCCATTTAGTGAGCAGGATGAACAGAGCTATTCATTATTTCTTTTTTTTTTTTTTACCTTTTGGAGTCAATGTGTGGCCTTGCTTTTATTTATAGCATGCAGTTGAAAACTCCTCACTCAAAACAGGATTATTCATATCCTTGTGGGTTTTAATATAACACTTATCACAGAAATATTTCCTTCAAAAACATCACCAATGTCTCATGACAAAACCCCCACCAAGGAGGCAGGATGGCAGCAAGGGCCCTCCAGCCCCAATGCTTAATCAGAATCAGAGGTCCCACAAGATTGTTTTGATTAGTATGAGATCATCTGAATGGAATATAGGCTATAATATATTCTTGGGTTTAGCAAACCAATGGTAACAAACCCCCATTTCTCTCAGAGACAGCTCCAAAGCTTCCAGGGCCAGGAGTTGTGTGTTTGAGAAACCAGCCATTTCCTTTCAGCAGCAGCCACAGCATTTGCAAACCTTGATTTAAATGCTTTCAAACATCAGCTAAGACCACTGGTCAAATGACAAGGCCTAGTCTGGAGCCAAGCAGTGTAAGGCTAGAATGAAATTACTCCTAGCTCACTCCATCTGGAAGATTCCCATGAAAATTTGCAATTTAAAAGGGGAAAAAATTCAATTACTCCTTACTTTATTTAGAAGTGTACATGCCTGCAATTATCTACATACACCTAAATCCCAAAAAGCAGCCAAAAAACCTGGAACAACTTTATATTTGCAGAGTTTTTGCTGGAACATAACGGTGCTAATACTCTTTTTCAGCAGTTAATCAATCATCAGCAAACAAATAAACTTTAATTCAGGGACTACATCATCATTCTCTCACAAACAAGACAATTTATCCACCTTTTTGATTTGGGTCTAAGCTCCAAATCAAGTAACTCTTCTGAGACACCATTTCTGTAGAAAAAAACATTCCCTCAAGTTCTTCCACCAGTGTGAAAGCCATTTGAGAAACACAATTTCCATGTTTATACAATCCCACCTGCACAACCTTCCCAAGAAATCAGTTTAGAATTCCTCATGTCATACTGCTTGTTGGACATTAGAGTCTTAGAAAAAAATGCTTAGAAATATATATTTTTAAATTACTTACTGTTGTGACAGCCATCAGGATCTCTTCATATTCTCCTTGTGCTTATCTCAAACTGTTCCTCAATGATCTTCTCTTCAGGGGAGAGGATCTGATGGCTGAAAGAAAAATGCACAAAGTTTAGGGTTTAGCTCCACCAGACTGGAAATTTGGCATCTGGAGGCTTTAGCATTATCACTATTACAAATATATTTTGGAATTTGTATTTTTGGCAGAACTGGGAGATTCATAGTAAAGAATGGGGCTTTTCCTTTTTAAAATGTGTTAAGAATAATCAGCTTGGATTATTTCACATCCAAGTACTTCAGTGGTGACTGTAACTAACTCTTTTTTGATGTAGTAAAAAAGAAAGTTCCCAAAAATTGTAACTAAAACTCTTTTTTGATGTAGTAAAAAAGAAAGTTAACAAAAATTATCTCAATTATCCCTTAGCAGCATCTTTAAAAATACCACTGTTATTATCCTAGGACACAGCTACAACCTGCATTGGATCAAGACCCTTTTGTTAGTTAGAATGGCTTTTTTTGTTAATTCAAAGCTATTTTAAAGTTTGAAAAATTTAAGGGAATCAAACAAATCTTCCCTAATGGCAACTGCTGCTGTCTTCTGCTCTGGATTTACAAGGCCATGCTTAATTCCCCATGTAAGTTATCCTGTTGTAACACCTCCTAGTTTGAGACAAGGCCTCTAATTTAAGGCAAGACCTCTAATTTATTTATTAATCTATTAATATGATGAAGTTGATGCTACTGTCTAGATTGTAAGTCCATCCTCCCACCCACCATTATTCTTTAGTAGCATGAGTACTACAGCTCAATACAAATCCCTTGTAATAGCACCAGGGATCTTCCACTGCAGACATGGACTTCACTTAGTTCACTCAGTTTCAGGGAAAAAAATACTCCTCAAAGACACTAATGAAATTATTTTGTTGCTCCAGCAAGAGGCATTTTGCAGGTAAGTCTCTCAGGAAGGAAGGTGGAATTTTTAGTCCTGTTTTACAGGTGTAGAGACTTGAGGAGGAATCAGTTCAGTGTCAAGACACAATGAGTTATACTTAATTTCTCATTTCTGCACAAATTAGCAGCAAAGCTCAGAGTTCAGGGAAAGTCTCAAGCCTGCTATCAGTATTTAACCTGGTTTAGAAGCACCCAGCTCCTCAGGCTGATGGAGACTCCCCACTACTCACCCAATGCTCTCCCTGAACTGCAAGTACCTGCTGAAGGAATGCACCAGGCTTGCTAATGGGAGGGGTCAATGCTGCTCCACCTATAAGTTTAGGGAGCTACAGTGATGTCATAGTAGCCACAGATGCTATAAAAGGTACAAATCATAATCACCTTACTGCCAACATCTGGTCAGGTTGAAGATGGGAGTCTTAGAAAGCTTTTAGTTACACCTTGAGCTTTTCTGAGCTCAGTATCAGCTCTGGGTTGTGGGGGTTTTTTAACTTTAATAAATGCATTTTCTGATTCGTAGCAATTTCAATGAATTATTTCCATCATTCTCTTTTTCACTGCCTAAATTTGAAAAAAAGGCTCCTGAAATGTTAACCCTCCCCAGTGACAGAGGCTGTCAGAACCTCATCTAAACCATGCTCTAATTAGCTTGACTTTCTACCAATTTAGTCAGCTTTGGATCAGTCCCCAAAGCAATAAGGGGGCTGCAATACAGCAAAGCACTGGGGCACTTTAACAATACCCTAAATCTCCATTGCCACCACTTGGTATTCTGAGTAGAAATCACTTTAGTAAGACCTCATCTCTGAAACTTATCCCTCAAAAGGCAACATAAAAGTCATTGGGGTTTTTTGTTGGCTTGTTTTAATAAATAAGCTACAAGAAGGACCAAAGAGCTGTCACTGTAAGAGCCCACCCTAGCTGTACCAGACTTGAGATGGCCCCAGTTCATCTTCCCACTTTAATTACCTAGGAAATCAGGAGCCTGGCAGTTTAGGAAGCAGTTCTCTCAGGCTGTGCTCCTCAGAGTAAATCCTTCCTCTCCCTCCCAGAGCTGACTCTTCACTAGTGTTTCTCAAAGTGGTGACCAGCCTGGTGACCACCTCCCAGGTGAAGGGGCTGAGGAAGCAGCCCGAGGGCAGCCTGGCCCTCCTCATCCTCCCCAAGCTCCTCCAGGGCTGTGCAATGCTGCCTCTTGGTGGAGCACAGCTAAAGGCTCTGCGAGGCTCAACTTCTCCCTTCAGCCTCAATCTTTAGTCCTGAACAGCAGCAAAACTCATCTCAGCATCTTTGTTGTTAAGGTGCTTTATTTGCCCACTTCCTCACAATTGGTGTCTGTGTATTTCATTAGCAAAGGACTAAGGTCACACCTTTTAGGGCAGCATTAAAGATGAAATGCCCAAGGGGTGTGTTTTAAACCTTGTAATTAAAGTGGACAGCCAGAAGCCCTTAATTTGGGTGTTTCATAAGCTAACTGGAATATCCACAGAAACAACAATTGTATGATTTTAGTAATGGGCTAATTCAACTAATTCAATAATGAACTACTTCAACCCCTTCCAAAACAATTCAGGAACTCTTCCTCATTATCAATTTACAGTGCTTGGGGACCTTCATTAATTAGCACTTTTCTTCTGTATTTATGTTATGGGTGCAGGGGAAGGATGGACATGGAAAAAAAAAATAAAATAGAGCTGTGCCTTTTTGTTCCTACTCACAAACAGTGATGGGAAAACCTCCAAAAGCATTCTTGATGTTTTGTAGTTGTCAAGACACTTCATCTTCTCTCATTCCCAAGCTTCAGAAGCTTCCTCTTCGTGATTGCAAACAGATGATGGTGGAGAGTGCAATTAGACTAATCCCAGTAAATTCCAATCAGTGGTAGCCTGCAGCAGCTTCTCAGTGTTCACATCAAACAGAGGCCAACTCTTAGCATGAAGCTGTCAGCAGGAAAAGATAAATTAAAATTGATTTTTAGAACCAAACTTCTGTGACCTCCTTCATTGCACCCAGGAGTATCTATAACATCTGTCATTTATTATATATCATGGTTGGGATTTGCAACCATCCACTGAGCTTGGGCACTCAGAATCCTGTGTGCACCTTTGGCTCTATCAGTGCAAAGTCTCAGGAGTTTTGATCAGCTGGGAAAAGAGTGTCCAATAAACATTATTAGGAATATACAATTTAGGAGCTTATTTGAAAATGGCACCTTAAAAATTGGAGCTTTTAGTACAGCTAGAAGGGATTCTGCAGATTTGCCCTCTGCACAATCTTTCTTTGCAAAACACAGAGGGCAGATCCTCAAATATTTTAGTTTTTTCTAAAACTTACCCCAGTAAAACTAGTGGTTAGTGGTAACTATTCAGTGTGCTCAACAGGCATAAAATATGAGCACCAGCTTTCATAACAGCATAGGAAATGCTAAGTAATTATGGTGTAAGTTCCAGTTACCTGTCTTGATCTCACCTCAGGGATCACAGTTCAAACACAAGCTCTTCCAGACTTCTGGAGGTTTTCTTAAGATGGAGACTGTCTTCAAAAGCTGCCCACAGACTTCCCAGGAGACATGAAGATTGGGATCCCCCCCAGTGGGAGGCCAGCAGGGCCAAACTGGGTAACCAAACAGTTTCATGGTGAAGTTCTGCTCATGATGTCAGTCAACATTGCACCTCAGATGCCATGGAAAGGGTGTTGAGGCTCCTGGGAGCCCAAGGGAAGGCAGGTTTGTCAGCAGATGGCATAAAGAGCTGGGGAAAAGGCACATAACAAGGTGAGGTCCATCAGAGTTTACTGGGCAAAGGGATGAGCTCTGCAGATGTGACCACAGCAGGCTGGCTAAAAGCATTTCTTTAAGAAACAAACCCAGCTCCAAGCATGGAAAAGTTGGCAATCTGTATTACTGGGTGACCCTGGTGTAATTATGTAAGCTCAAAACCAGGCTTTTTAGAGCAGAATGAGTCTTCAGTCTCCTTAATCTCCTTTTATAGGTAATAAAATATATCTCCACGTTTCCAAATGCTCCTTTCTGCCTTAAGAATGCACTTGGTTGTAAGGAACAGTTCTGAACATCTTCCCTATTAACAACTACATTCCCTCAACTGCTTCAAGTCAAAGCCAGAGGACTGTGAAGAGAGGCATCCTCACTTCAGTCACTTCCCATTTTCTATTTCTCTCTGCAAGGCAAGTCCAGGCCATGAGCACAGTTGAGGGTTAGACAAAAAGTTTCCAACATAATGCAACGAAAGTCATTTTGTAACACAGAAAAACACCAGCACTGTTATACAAGTGTTCTTGTTCCAAGAACAATTGTAAGTGGGTTTTGTTTTGATTTTGAACAATCTCCAGTATCTCAGGGTAGTTCAGTAGACCACACACTGGAAAAATTACGTGGTTTTCTGGTCACTGTACAATAAGAAAGGATTTTTCTCTCCCAGACAGAAAAGGCCTATTCAAGGTTGGAAAGGGAGGGCAACTGAAGAATGAAGCCTCAGGAAGCTGGGGAGATAGGTTAGGATTGTATGAGGATGATCTGGTCTGGTTGTCTCAACAGCTGCCAGGGGATCAGGAAAGAGAATTTCTGCTTTTCCAGCAGCACAGGCAAAACAAAAGGGATAAAAGCAAAAATCAAATAAATACCAGCTTTATGGTGTCTGCTCTTAGGGGTGGCTCCACCTCTGGTTGTCTACCTGGAGATAAGAGGGTTTGCAACACAAAGTGGAGCAGAGAGAGAAAATAAATGGGAGGATAAGGATCAATTTAAGAAAGTGGGGTTTGGGCCAAGGTTTTTATATGTGCAGCAAGAAAACACATAATATAGTATTTATAGTATTGCACAGCAAGACAATACATAAATATCTACATTGTTTGTGGAGGAAGATCCACTTCAGATTGTAGTGAACAGCAGATAAACCACAACCTGAGAGCCAGTTGTGGCTTTCCCCTCACTTCACAACCCTTCATAGCAAGCCCGTTGCATAACCTACTTTCCAGGTTCATTTACTGCAGTCATTGGGCAATAATTGGATGGATTCCACTCAGTACTTACATTTTTTTTTTTACTACTAAAACAAAATAAAATATTTTATAGCCTTGATGTGTTTCTGGCATGTTTAAAAAACTGCTGCTAATAAAACTTTTCCAAGGTGAAACAAGAGGAAAAAATGACCCAGCTGTAGCAATTTAAATATCTCACGACTTTTTTTTTTTCTTTTGGTCAAGTTGGGCTTTTATGCAGGAAACTGGGAAACAACATCACAGAAAATATTGTGTTAAGAGAAGAAAACCCATATAAGCAGAACTGAGAGTGGAACAGTATCATGTTTCCAGCCTGGTAATGTAGTTTGAATCATGTTTTCATGCACACCAAGGGCTTGCTCCTTGTGAGCACTGAAGCCTGGGATGATTCCCCAAGTGGCTTCAGTGATGCATGAGCCAGTCCCAAAGCAGCTTGTACCTTGGGCCTGGGCAGAGAGCCAAGAGGTCCCAGCTCCCAGCCTGGCACCAACTCCCTCTGCAGAGTCTCACCCATGAAGGGTGATCTGTCTGCCTGCTTCCACTGCCAGCTCTCTGTAGAGTCACACTCTCCCTCCTGGCACACCAAAGCCTTTGGTTTTTAGGTGTAATTGTGATTTAACAAGGAATGACCCATGCACACCCTTGATCATCACTCAGGGACTCCTCAGCACTGCCCCAGCCAGGCCTGCAGCAGATAAAGCAGTGCCCAATGTATGGCAAGTATTTCAAGGTGCCTCAAGCACCAACCTCACCTGCAGCAGGTTGACCCATGTAGAAAACATTGCATCATAAAGCACAGAGTGGATGGGGCTGGTTGCTTTTCACAGATCACCTCCTCCATGCTGGAAAATGGTCCATGCTGATGAGCAGGAGTCAAAGAGACCTGCAGGGAGGAACAAGGAGCTCCTGATGACATTCCCTCTACAGTTTCAATGCTCTTTAAGATCAGAGGCAGTCTCTGAACGACATGTTGTTACTTATTTCACACCAGCAGGCAGCATTTTAATGTTCCTGCTCTTTCCTGAAGTTGACCACGAGAGGGCAATAGCACTGCTCTAAAAAAAAAGACTAAACCAAGTAGCTCAACAAATAAATGGGGATTTGTTTACAAACCATTAGAGCTTCAAAGGCCTGGGATGGCAGGTTCCACAGTCATCATCTCCATCTGGAATTCTAGAAGCAAGATGAAAAAAAAGCATATTATTTTTCATAGCTGATTCAAAATTATGCCACATACAAACTAAACCCTTGGCCAAACAAAATCCCCCTGTGAGAAGACCCTCTGAATACCACCTGGGATACAGATATTTGCACCAAGAGACAAAAAAAGTCAATAAACACCTTATTTGAGAGCAAGTGCAATTAGGTATGAACATATAGATCATTCACAGAGCTCATTTTGCTGACAAGGGAAAATACCTCATTGCTAAAAGATTCGTATGGTTAAGCTAAACCTTTTCCTGCAGCATTGACTGGGAATACAAAAGGATTGTTCTTTTTTGTTTGGGCTCCAAGGGAACAAAATGCTGTTTCCAACGAGATGTTTCTCCCAGGTTTTTGTGACAGTTGGATTAGTTCCCTGCAATTACTCCCTGAAATTTATTCTGGATGCTCTGGTAACCTTCTGGCAGTGCAGAGGAATCTCCTGGTTGGGACACATCCATTGCAAAGAACACCAGGTAAGCCAGAAATGGGGGGAAATGAGAATAACTCAATCAATAATCAGGGTAATAGAGCTGCTACAGAACATGAGTCAAAAACTCAAACTTTTTTGCATTATTTGAACAGCATTATTTGAATTATTTAATTCTACTGTGTCTGTAAAGGTATGTGCCAGAACACCAGAGCAATGAAGGCTTCCAAAAAGCCTGTATTAATCTGAAAATTAATTGACAGAATGCTTCACAATCAACTGTGCCTAAAATAAGACTATTTTCTTCAATACCAGGTGGTGTAAAATGATGTTTGTTTAAAAATGTGTTTCCTGTGCTTCAGCAGTTCTGATTTCAGTACTGCAATTATTTCTAATAGTTCTCAGAGTGACAAAAAAATACTGATTTTGATTCAATTGCTATTCCTAGCTCCAAATGGGTTACCCAAAAAGGGATCAGACATCTCCAAATGTCTAAAACCATAATAAACACCCTAAAATGTTATTAAAGCTCTGCTCTAACTTTGGAACAGCACTCTCAAGCAGCCAGTCCTATTCCCATAGGAATTCTGTGGCCTCAGCTACAGAACCCAGTGATATACTTGGCAGGACACATTTTTCTGTCCTTGCTTCATTTCAGGTGACAAGAATACAAAGGATAACACTACATTTAAATTTTTTCAGACCAGACCGAAAAGCTAGATTCAAATCTAAATGAAAATCACAAGTATTTGCAACTTTTTCTATTCAAAATTAAAAATTCCTATAGAGCATTTAGACCTTGTGAATTTTCAGGTGGTTGTAGTCTCCTTTTTATTTTCCCCTTGAACTCCTGCAAGGCCACCAGAAGGTCTCCCCAGAGCCTTTTCTTCTCCAGGCTGACCAAGCCCAGCTCTCTCAGCCTGTCTATTAAAACTGCAACAACTTCAAGTATTAATTTTCAGCTTCCACAAGGTTTGTTTCCATTATATCTTTAGGTGGCAAGATGCTACCACCATAATCCCTTTTATTTCTTGCTGGGCACCACTGACAGGAGTCTGACCCCATCCTCCTGCCACCCACCCTTTAGCCATTGATCACCCCAAGCCTGCTCTGCAGCACAGCAACACTTGACCAAGCTCTTCTCTTTTCTCAGGTGGGCACTTGCAGAGCACCCTGAAATCCCCAGATGAAGAGCTGCATTCTAAGAACATGGTACATGCTGGTGCTGCTCCCAGGGCTGAGCACAGCTGAGGATTTCCAGTGGACAAAGAACAACCCAGGCTCTTTCTACTACGGCACTTTTCCAGCTGGTACTTTTGAACTCCAGTTGATTGGGGGTTTTAGAAAGCTCTAGGTTCACTTGTCCCTTCACACAAGCTCCCAAAAGGTTTTCCTGGTCTTGCCAGGGAAATTGCAGAAAGAAAAAACCAGGCTCTTGCAGAATTCATACTGAATATCCTCTGCACTTAGCCCTGGAAATAGAAGGATTCACATAACCCTGCATTTCATAGTCACTTAAGAGTAAACTCAGAGTAAATACTAATAGATGATTATTTAATACCCAGCTTGCCCTTTCCTGTCTGTGATGGAATAAGAAGACCAATGTACCAAACCATACCTAAGAACTCTCCTTTTTCATAAATTATCTACAACTTTTGAAGAATTACAAACTAAAAATACCCTTTGGTATGCAGCTAACTTAAGAAATGACCATGAGTGAGATAATTATGTTGAGTTTCCTTCAAGCTGTTTAGGAATTCACTTTTCTGAATTGCTTTATGAACCTTGTCCTTTCTTCAACATAGATTTAGACACATTTCATTCAACCAAAACCAAATTTACAAAGATACAGGCACTAATTTGTTGTTTTTAAGTGGCTTAGGAAATGGATTAATAATATCCTTTTGTATAATACTAGGAAAATAACCCAGAACCTTTCTGTGTTGTACATAACAATGGCTAACCTTATATTGCTTCAAAAAAATAACTAGGTGGTAGAAATGATGTGAGAACCTAGATTTTTCTTACAGTAAGACATTTCTACCACTGTATCACTTCATCCCTGTAAAGTAATAGTAATGAGGTTTAATATATGAAGATATAGGAAAGAATCAGATTCCTTTTCCAGCACATCAGAAAAGGTCACCTTCAGTCCATACCACATTTCCAGTCAATCCCTTTCTGTGCACCAGTAAAGCCCCATGTAGAAAACGTGGCCTCTTGCTCAGGAGCTGTGTCATCACCCACACCTCACACTCTGAAGGTGGATCAAGTCCTTTCTCATATCAAAATGAATTTAGTACAAAAAGCAGCTTTGCAGGACAAGGTTTAAATCATAACTGATTTCTTTTTACCCTTAGGTTTTTTGTGGGGAGCTGGAAGCTCTGCCTACCAGACTGAAGGGGCCTGGGACAAGGATGGGAAAGGACCAAGTATCTGGGATGTTTTCACTCACAAGAAAGGGAAGGTGTTTAGAAATGAAACAGGAGATTCAGCATGTGATGGCTACTACAAAGTTAAGGTATTGGTCCAGAGGAACTACCCCTCTACAAACATTCTGGGGTCACTCACAGAATCATAGAGTCCATTCTGTGGTTCTATGATTCATTGCATGATAACAATTTCCCCTTTTAAAATAAAACCAAAGATGAAATGCTTTAGTTGCTCTATAGGTTCATGTCACTTAGGAAGCCAAGGGATTATATTTTCCATTAGTTCAGTAAAATCTCTCATAATAATCTCATAGAATCAGTAACACCACAGCATTTCCCAAATATATCTCTGTTTTTCAGGACTTTTGTGTCCAAAGAAATATTCTAAATCTGGTGGGAAGCCCAGATGCTAAGTTAGAACAGCCATGAACACATTGGAGCTTTGAGTAACATTAACATCTTAACACCTATTTTTCAGGCATAAATGACAAATTTCAACATTTACCCTTTACTGTGGGCTTGTATTTTGAGATACTTTCTAAAGCTTTCTACTCTGTGGTCCATTACAGGGTCCTCATTATATAAAAGCACTTTCTCTATTTGCTTTCATCATCAGAATTCTCTTTGCATTGGCTCATATACCATCAAGTTCTAATTTCATTTAATATTAAAGATGTATTTTTTAGAAAAAGAACATGTATTTATACTGAATTTATTTCCTGTGCTAACTCCAGGATGAGACAGCAAACAGCAGTTTGAGAATCATGTTTTTGTGTCTAAGCTGAAATCTTTGAGATCAAGATTTACAGGCTTATATTATTTTTTTATAGGCTTGTATTATTTTTTAAAACATGCACATTACAAATTCTGAAGTAAATTTAACTATGATGCAGAATATCTCAATTATTCCTCTATTTGATGGTGAAAACATTTCATTTCCATACTTGTTAAGTCTTGTAATGTTTTGCATTTTTTGGAGAGTCAAGAAAAAAAATGGTCAAAAGGAAGAACCCAAGTAGGAAGAGCCATCAAGCACCTCAAAGCAAATCCATAGATTTCCTGCATTCAGTACAATTTAAGATAAAGGAGGACATGAAGTTATCCTGCTTGAGCTATATGTTAATTGGATTTTTTTGCTCCACAGGATGACATTCAGCTGCTGAAGGAGCTGAAAGTTAATCACTACCTGTTCTCTATCTCATGGCCTCGGATTATGCCAACTGGCATCAAAAGTAAGCATCAAAATTTCACCATCTTCTTGCAGGTATCAGTAGACAAATGACTTCTCCAGAGAGACCTCATTGCAGCCTTCCAGCATCTGAAGGGAGCCTACAAGAAAGCTGGGGAGGGACTTTTTATGAGGGCTTGTAGGGACAGAATGAGTGGTGATGGCTTCAAACTGGAAGAGGTGAGACTTAGATTAGAAATTAGGAAGAAGTTCTTCACCGTGAGGGTGGTGAGACACTGGCACAGGTTGTCCAAGGAAGCTGTGGATGCTCCAACACTGGATGTTCTAGATGATCTTTAAGGTTCCTCCTAACCCAAACCATTCTATGATTCTATGATTTCACTCCTGAGAAGTTGTTTAATGTCACTGGTAAATAGATCCCTGGTTTTGTGTCTGCAGAAGAGTTCACCCATTACACACCCAGCTCTGTAACATGAAATTTCTTGATTAAAAATATTAGATTTCTATTCTTCCAGTTATTTGAAAACCAACCCAGGTAATTTCTTCTCTGTGCACTTCATCAGCAGAGCAACTGAATGAGAAAGGAATACAGTTCTACAATGACACAATCAATAGTCTTCTGGAAAACAATATTACCCCTATCGTGAGCCTCTACCACTGGGATCTTCCACAGGTTAGACAATATTTAAACTACTAAAATATCTAAATTGCTAAAATATCTAATAGAAATGCCTCTCACAGGAAATTTATTTCCAAATTTAAGTCCTACATGTACTTTAGAAAATGATTAAAGATGCCTGCATGTTTTTAAGTATGCTTAGAATTATTTTCTATTAATTTGCATTTTATATCCATTGCAGTTTGTATACACTGAGGTTTTGAAAAATGTTCTGAGCTAAATAGAAATAAAAGTCTTTGTTAAGCAGCAGCTGAACTTTAAATATCATTATTGATTCTTGAACTTCTTATTTATGAAGGTTCTGCAAGAAAAGTATGGTGGCTGGCAAAATATAAGCATGATAAACTATTTTAATGATTATGCAAATCTGTGTTTTGAGAAGTTTGGCGACCGTGTGAAACATTGGATTACATTCAGTAACCCCTGGGTGAGTTATTGATGCTTTCCTTCCATTATATCCCATTACACAACTCTGCTCACAGAATTCCGTGGAAGTGAAGCTACAGGAAAATAGGCTAAAAATTGGAAAGAGAGAGATTCATGCCACTAGTATCTGTGCCCAAAAGTCTCAGTGGGCAGAGTCTGGAGTCCTCAGCAGAGCAGAGACTTGGAGCGGGTGGAGAGGGGCCAGAGGAGGCCCCAGCAATGCTGGGAGGCCAGGCTGGGAGAGTTGGGTTTGGTCAGCCTGGAGAAGAGAAGGCTCCAGGGAGACCTTCTGGTGGCCTTGCAGGACTTCAAGGGGTCTACAAGAAAGATGGGGACAGAGTTTTGAGCAGGGCCTGTTGGGACAGGACAAGGGGGGATGGTTTGAAACTAAAAGAGGGAGATTTAGACTAGAGAGAAGGAAGAGATTTTTGCTGCTGAGGGTGGTAAGAGCCTGTGCCAGGTTGCCCAGAGAGGTGGTTGATGCCCCATCCCTGGCACCATTGCAGGGGAGGTTGGCCGGGGCTCTGAGCAACCTGAGATAGTTGCAGATGTCCCTATTCAGTGCAGGAGGTTGGACTCAATGACCTTTAAAGGTCCCTTCCAACCCAAACCATTCTATGATTCTATGTTTCTGGCTTGCTTCCAATGAGCTACAGCACATTACCCACCAAGCAGAGGGACAGTAGATAGGTGCCAAGGGGAGGGGAAGGAAAAAGGGGACTGGATGGGATGGAGAGATCGAGACAGAGCATGCAGAAGAGCACAGGATCCAAGTCCCTAGGATGGCATCAAGGTGACCAGTTCTGGTTTTGCATCACTAACCCTCTGTTCATTTGCAGGCAGTGGCTGAGCAGGGTTATGAGACAGGAGAACACGCTCCCGGCCTGAGGCTCGGCGGATGTGGGGCCTACAAAGCAGCACATCACATAATTAAAGTAAAGCTAAACTCATGCTTTAAATTATGACAAATTAAGAATTTTCAGCAGACTGATTCAGTTTTTTCAACTGTGCTCTTTGAACAGAAATATAGTTTTGTATTGAAGTCATTGTTCAGAAAACAGGTAGATGTAGCACTTGAGGCTATGGTCTAATGGTCAGGGAGATGCTGGGATGAAGGTTGGATCCTTTCCAACTGTAATTATTCTATGATCCAAACTTGAATAAGAAAACATCCAGAATACTCTGAAAACAAGGAGTAAAATCCTGACCTGTTGAAATGAACCTGGATTTCGCAAGTCACTTTAGTAAGGTTAGCTCTATAAAAATAAACTTTCAGTTGCCTGAATAAATCAAGCAAAGGCTTCCAAAGACTGGAGATGTCAGAAATAAACTGAGTGCTGAGTATTATCTCTTGGAATTTAGGGAAGGGATCTTCACAAATGCTTTTTTGACATCTTATATGCAATGAAAGCTTCCACAATGCACATAAAAGAAATGATGTGGGATTTTCAGACATGCCTTAGTGCAAGAACTGCTCCTGATCCTCACTAAGGTTCTGTACTGACCATGACATAACAGAATAAAATGTGCACGTGGTTTTTTAACTTGCAGACCCATGCAAAGGTGTGGCACTCCTACAACAACACCTGGAGGAGTGAGCAGCAAGGTAATAAGGATTCATTCTGCACTCATGCTTCTATTCCTATGAAGATTAAAGATTAGGCATAAACTGCACAATTGTCACTTTCTGTTTGAAGGTATGGTTGGAATTTCCCTTACTAGTGGCTGGGGTGAACCTGTGGATCCACACAACCAGACAGATAGAGATGCTGCTGAGAGATATATACAGTTTCACTTGGGATGGTTTGCAAACCCAATTTACAGAGGAGACTACCCAGAAGTTATGAAGAATTATGTAGGTAAGACCCAGTAATTGACTATGATGTGAATAAATTACTCACAGTGTAGAATCATAGTTGGTTCACTTTAATTCACTGTCTTCTCCAAGTATTGTACCCATTTCTTCTCCAAACCAAAAGGATGAAAGATTATTTCACCTAAAAAAAGCCATCAACCTAAGCTGTTCTCTATGCTAACTTCAGGAAAACCACATTTAATGTTGGTGAGGTAAAGAAAACCAATTTCCGTGCTCCTCAGATGTCTCTTTCCTCTCATTATTTTGGTAGGTAGGAAGAGTGCCCAGCAGGGCCTGGGGACATCAAGGTTACCAACTTTCTCAGTGCAAGAGAAAACCTACATCAAAGGCACCTCAGATTTCCTGGGAATAGGTCACTTCACTACTCGTTATGTGCTGCAGAAGAGCTTTCCCTTCCTCCAAGTGTCCAGTTACCACACTGACCATGACCTGGCTGAACTGGTGGACCCAGAGTGGCCAGCTCCAGGACCTGACTGGTTATATTCTGTGCCCTGGGGAGTCAGAAGATTACTCAACTTCATTAAGGTGATTAAAGAGGGTATCTTTTAAAAAAAAGTGAACAAAATGTCTGGGTATGTGCAGAAGCTGCACTTAGACCATTTTAGATTTTCAACAGTTTTGCTGATATATTTGTCTGGTCATACTGGGAAGTTTCTTTGCCAAAAAAACCCACCTTAACTTCAGTTCAGAAAATGAGATAATTCATTAATTTTAAAGTAAAAACCATAGTTGACTTGAATTCCTACTTACACATTTTTCTTATTGTCAGTAAATCTAGAAAATTGCTTTTCATGCATTTTACTGAGAATCTCACATGATTTTGCTTATATGAACTGGTCTCAACATCCTTTTTTTTTCTGCAGACCCAGTATGGGAACCCCCTTGTTTATGTGACAGAGAATGGGGTTTCTGAAAAGGTGCCATGCCCTCAGCTGTGTGATGGAGGGAGGATAGAGTATCTCAGAGGATATATTAATGAAATACTGAAAGGTAACTTTAAAAACATCTTTTTACTCCATGAGCTTTTTCACCTTCTGATTATTTTTTACTCTTGTAATGGAGGTCGTAGAGAAATAAATAATCACAGGTCAAAACTGGACAGCAAACTAAACTAATAGTTTTTCCCCCAAATCTCAACCTAGCCCAAGATAGTGATGCTAATAAATATAATAACCTACATAAGATTTTATCCTGTAATAGATGAGTTTTCATATTCAGAAAGGAAAAATTCTACCCAATCACCATTCTTAGAGAGCTCTAAAATAAAGATAAGATTTTCAAAAAATCTCAATTACTTTATACTTGGCCATTTTCCTGTCCTGCCCCCCCAGCTGGTATAAACCCAAACACCCACAGAACCATATTTTAAAGATGACAAATACAAGCAGCAATTTAAACAGAATAATTTGTGTTCTCTTTACAGCTCTAAACGATGGTGTTAATGTCAAAGGTTACACTGCCTGGTCACTGCTGGATAAATTTGAATGGAACAAAGGCTTCTCTGAAAGATTTGGGCTTTATCACATTGATTTCAAGAACAAGAACAAGCCCCGATACCCAAAGGCATCTGCTGACTACTATAAACAGATTATCAGTGCCAATGGATTCCCCAATCAAAGAGAGGTGATGGCAACCACTAATTTTATTCTTCTTTTTCAATATATGGGCAAATCTCACATTGAATTGCATGAAACAACTTGCAGGAATCTGGTAGATGAAATGACACTTTTGTCCTGTAAATTAGGGGGGTGTTAAATGCAGAGGCCTCAATTGGAAAGTCTCAATTATAGTTTCTAAAATATTTCAAGAACTCTAATTTGTCTTACTGATGTGATCAAAAAGTCTCAATCATAATTTATCAATGTTAGATTTCTAGGCAGAAAATTACATATATTTCTTGTCTTATTAGAAGATAATAGGGAATATACTATGTGCTTTTAAAAAATTCATTAAACAAGATATATAAGATATAAGATAAAAGAAAAGAAATATATTGCCCTATTAAAAAAAAAAATTCAAGATACAAATAAGCTTTCAGAAAAGTATGTGTTGAGAGAATAAAATCATTTCAAGTTAATTGTAGTGGGCAAATGTTCAGGCACAGAGAAGATGATGCTGTGGATGAGACCAAATCTTACAGTCTAATAGAACTGCTGCCTGTCACCTTTGCAGGTGGAAAACTGGTACCAGAAAGCCATGGACACTTGTTCTATCACACACCAGCTCCTGGCTGCAGGTAATGATGGGTCTTCTCTTTTCTTTTAAAAAAGCCTATTTCAGATTTTAAATTTTTCTGTGACTCTTGTTATTAGCAGGTCCTAGAAGGTGCTTTCTCCCTGAAAGCAAAACTGCTTTTGATTTCTGAAGAAAAATGTCTTTATTTACTGTAGCTAAATGGATCCACTTTGGATGTTTATGGAATACATAAACTGAAAGAGGTGATGTCAATCACTAATTTTATTCCTGGTTTTCCTTGCTATATGGGCAAATATCACACTGACTTGCATGAAACTGAAAATTGCAGAAATCTGAAATTAAGGCTGGGATGACAGTATTCCCTGGGGCTGCTGAGCTGCAGAAGAGAAGCCTCAGAGGGGATCTGATCAATGCTGAGCAAGAGCTAAAGGGTGGGGATGGGGCCAGGCTCTTGTCAGTGGTGCCCAGGGACAGGCCAAGGGGCACCGGGCACCAACTAGAAACCAGGAGGTTCCACCTGAGCAAAGAAACTCCTTTGGTGTGAGGGTGGCAGAACCTAATTAAATCTTCTCTGCACAACTTCTGCAGTCCTTTGCACACTGATTATCTTCAAAAATTTACCATAGAAAGAAAAAAGAGAGGGAAAATTGACCTGGATTTGCTCCAACTTTTGCAGATGCATGAATTTTGTTTCTTTGTTTTGTTTGCTCTTTAAGCCATTGTCAACATTTAACAAGATAATTTTAGCCATAAATGTTCAAAAATGAACAAGTTAACAACCAGTATACTCCCAAAGACTGGTTTTCTTATGTATTACTCATCTCTCAAATTGTAGATTCCTTGATTGCTTACATGGAGAAGGTGACAGAGATTGTTCTCCCTACAGTCTTCACACTCTCCATACTCATCAGTATTGTCCTGCTAATATTTTACCTTCGAAATCACAGTTAAAATCACAGCCCTACACACACCTTCAATTCTGCATAACAAACCAAATGCAACTTTTTTAGTATATTGGTTAAAATTTACCACCTCTTTGTACCAATGTAAAGATAAAGAAATATTATTTCACCTGTCCCCCAAGCACTTTTATAGTTTTTTTCTATTCAGTTCCCACAACATAATTTATTTTTGTTTATCAACACCCAAATGACATTTTCTTTCTACATTACTTTCTACTAATTTTAAGTAGCAGATTTTATGTTCCTTATTATTTTGGAAACTACTTTACCTTTTGCTCACCAGAAAAATAGCTAAAATTAAAGTGATTCAAATCTTGCCAGTACAACTCCCAAGTGATTAAAAGCTGTTTGCAAATTCCTATTTCAGTCTGTTCATCAACAGGCTTTTAATTAGCATGTAACTGCTATTTGAAGAGAGACAGACACAATTTTAAAATAAAGGAGGATTTAAATATGCCACTGCTTAAATATTAACTGAGTATTCAAGTCTAAAAGGATAATATCTGCCTTACTATTTAGGTGTGGAGAATTATTTGAAGTGATTGATCAAAGACAACAACAGATTTAAATCAAAGGCTCTTATCTCTCTAGTTTTGTTTCCAGGGAACCAGGTTTACCTCAAACAACTTTATAACACATTACACACAGAAATGGGTATTATAAGTAACCCAAGCACTTCAGAACATAATATTCCACCCCAAATCCTTTTCAACTGCAGGTAGAAATGAATTAAACACATTATTATGAAAAATTTGTTCCAGATATGGCCACCTGGCTCTATTTTCATTTGTTGTGCTTGAAATTATTCCTCTAAAGCAAAGCAAAGACCAAGTTTCCTATTTAGCTTGCACTGTATTTTCAGCACTGCCTGTGCATATAACTCAGCAGCACATAAATCCAAAAAAGAACCTTATTCTTAGCTTCAATTTCCAAGGCTATTAAACTGAGAGGTATTAAGATGTAATATTAGGAAAGGGATAAAAAATAAGATGTACTGAGGAGAAACCAGAAATGACAGAAATGTAGTTTTTTAAAAGCATGAATATTGAGGTTTTCCTTATTCTTACTTACCAATAGTTGAGTTTCTTTTATGCAGTTTCTGTCTCAAACTATTTAATCAGCATATACTATAAAATTGGTTCAAATGACCTTACCAAAACATTACAGACTCTATCCAATCAACCTCAGAACATAAGCAACTGCCACCTCAACAGGTTTAAATGATTATACCCAGCCAATTAGGCTGAACATGTTTCTCAGAACATTATGCACAAGCCTACAACACACCACTGTTCAAATCATTCACTTTGCATCGAGGGGGAAAATGAATTTGAAGAGGAGAGTGAAGTATATCCAAGAATGCTCCAAAATATCAATGCAGGGATAAAGACAATAAAAACATCCCAGCTTCCCAGTGCCCTGGATGAGCAGCTTCCCAAATTGCTCTGGATGATGCAAGATGATGTGACACCAAGAAAACAAGACAATACTGCTTGGTTTGTTGGCTTAAGATAATCCACACTTTGCACAGTGCCTGATTGCATTCTTCATGAATAAAAATAAAGTTTAAAACCCCAAAGTGCAGAACTTTATTGAATGTTTGTCAGTATATAAACAAAAATATCTACTGTACATTCCTAATTGCACATTTATAAACAAACCACATGTGTCTAGTTCTGGCTGCACATGTCACACTTCAAGTGTACCAAAGAAAATGTCTCAGTAAGATGTTGCTGTTCTTCAAATCAGTGTTTCTAAATAGAGTGTTGGGAGATAATGCTGAACTTTCCCCCTTACTGTACCTTTCCAGTGCCTGCCTGCAGAGAAACTTATGGGAAATGCACCTGACTGCACTGAGCCACTGTAATAAAATACATTCTGTCTTCACTGCTTCCATTAACTGTGGAATCAGAAAAGAGACCTGCACAGAGAGGAGAAAAAGATGCAATTAGTCACTATTCTTAGAAATTACAAAGATTAGTTCATGTAGCAGCTTCAAGAAGTGGTTTCAAAACTTGTTTTACTCATGATAAAAATTGGGAATGACAGGAAAGCTTTACCCTGTATCAAACCTCACCCCAGAAAGGCAAATTTTTTTTCTACACCAGTCTATAAGCTTAATTCTTCCCCATTCTCATCCTTTTTCACTTGCTCTACACTTGATGCAGCAAGACATGTCTTCTCTCTAGCACTTGCTTGCTTCTCTGACTAGAGACCAGCTTTCAACAGGTAAACTGCTCTTCAAACCCCTCCTCAGATACACTGGCAAAGATTTCATAAAGAAGTTGTAAGGTATTGTGGAGAGGAGTTAACCATGTCATATTTGGAATTATTCTGTCATTTTAACTCTAAAAACATAACTCAAAGGCAGAAAGCCACCACTTTGAATATCTTTTATGTTCTATAAATACTATCTCATCCTTTTATTAAAAGGCAAAACATCATTTTGCTTTTGCTGAAGATGTAAGAAAAGGTTCAGACCCACTGAACCAAGTATAAAATCTGAATTTTATTTGAAGTGTGCACTTTCACCACCCCATGTCACCCCAAATGTTCCTCACCTGTACTGTTTGGTGTCATATGTTCCACTGGAGGATTAGCACTGACTTGCCACGTTGTTTTCACCTCCTTTGTTCCATGCCCACTACTTATCTCCACCTTCCATATTTCTGGGTGGTCACTGAGGGAATCAGCAAAAAAAAGTCAAAATTCAGTCAGGGGTTCAGTAACATCTCAACTTTAATGCTGCAAAGACTGAAGTTTCTCTTACTTTTGATAGAACTTCTTGATCAGAGCTGGTCTGATGGGCAGCTGGAACACGCGCTTCTCATCTAGAGGGTTTTCCTTATAATACTTCATGCAAATTCTACAACAGACATCAACCAGTTACTAACTTTCCTTGGAGAAAGGTTTGTGCAACACTGCATAAACCTTGTGCAAAATTAATTATACTCTCAGATTTTACTGTTTATTTGGGTTTTCAACTTTAGTCACAAAGCAAAAATTAAGAGAAGATGCAACTGCTACATCTGCAGTCTCATTATCATTAATAAGGGTGCATTGTTTGCTGGGTTTTTGGTTTGTTTGGGGTTTTTTTAGAGCTTATTCACAACTGTCAAAGAGAATCTATTCTATTGGTCATGGTAATGTTGGGTTGACAGTTACACTTGATCTTAGAGGCCTTTTCCAACCTTAATGATTCTGTTATTCTATTTGCTATTGTCATATAAAGAGCAAGAATTAAAAATGAAATAATTACTGTGTCAAAGGGAAGAGGTTCTCATGTTTAAACTGAAGCAAGACTGTACAGTTGACCATTATTTCCAGCATATGGTGAAGCTTCTGAACACGGTGAACTTGTTCTTGTAGATCTACTGATGTGGAAATGAAGTAATCCTGGAAAAACAAACAGCCTCTGCTCTTAACTGGACACTCAGTTTGACACACATCAGTACACTGAAATAAATCACATCCTCAGTACACTAAAATAAATTTTCCTGCTGCTAAAATTTTAAGAATGGCTCAGCAGAGTCAGAACAAAGTTCTGAGCTATGAAAATATGAACAAACATTCACTGTCCTGCCTGACAATAGCTCGTAGCTGATACCTAGGAAATATATGAATATTAAATATATTTAAAATATTAATATATGAAAAAGCAAACAACATAATGACATTTCTGCAGTATATTGTTCCATCCTCATGATTTACAATTCATTTTTCAGCTTATAGCAATGATATGACTTGAACCCCATCATCAGCTAAGTGTGCTCTACTTTATACTGTTTTCAGATTTAAAAAAAAACATCTCACCAAGTAGGTTAATGTTGCAAGTTCCTGGCCTGCAAAATGAATAGGGGGGAAAAAAAAAAAAAAAACTATTAAAATTTACTACATAGTCTCTGATAAAATATAAGCAACATTCAGGCAATCAAACAGGGAATTCTACCAAAGAAAAGCACAAAGTCCTTAGGACTGTGATGGAATTTCTCAATGTGAGACAGCTCTTCAGCAGAAGTGAGATCAAGGTTATTGAAAAGTTCATTATTTCCTGCAGGAAATACCTTGTCTCTTGGATTTCTAACCATGTTACCAGACACCAGGCTCACCTATGAAAAAACTGACATAATCCTTCTTCATCTTATCCAAACCAATCTCCAAGAGCATCTGGATTGGAGTGATGCCACTGAGGGGAACAGCCTCTATCTTCCCATGGTAAGATTGCTGGATCAATTTACTCAGCAAACTGCTACTCCCTTGATGAATCTGAAAATTAAAACAGGAGGTTTAGGTTGGATATTAGGAAAAAACTCTCTACTGAAAGAGTGGTCAGGAACTGGAACAGGCTGCCCAGGGAGGTGGTGGAGACACCATCCCTGGAGATACTGAAGAAAAGTGTAGATGGGGCACTTTAGGACATGGTTTAGCAGTCATGGTAGTGTTGGGTTGACAGCTGGACTTGATCTTAGAGGTCTTTTCCAACCTTAATTGTTCTATGACTTACTGTGAACTACAAATACATACCCAGGGCTGTATCTCACCATGTTCCAGGGATTTTATGACCAGTGTGAAGCACTTCACCAACTCCTGATAGGAACTGACACCTGAAGAAAAAAAAAGGTGCAATATTTCATTTATCAATCCAGGCTCTTTCTGGCTAAGTCAGCAACAATACTCCCAACCAACACCTACTTACAAGAACAAACCCCCTCATTTAAAGAATGAGAGCTGGAATTCCCTAAAGAGCTGATCAGCCCTTAAAACTCAGAGAAACTGATATTCATTTCACTGAGAATGTGAAGCAGATACAGGGAACAGAAGAATTAAAGGTAAATAGATGGGGCAAAACCCCCACCCAACACTTACTCCTCATTTTGCACCATAGTTGTTCAGCAAAATCCAGGTCTCCTCTCTCACTGAAGATGGATTTTAAGGAGCTCTCCACTGCAGCAGTGTCACATTTGATTTCCTGAAAGAGATTTGTTAGTTGTAAGTAAAAAAGGATACCTAAGATTCAAAGACTTCATGAATTTGAATTTTCTCCAGACATCAAGGTTGGGTGGATCACTAAATTTTTCCCCTTTTCCAGGGAAACTACTGCACAGAAACCACTAGAGCATTGTAATTTGGAAGCATATTTTTATTTAGAACAACAGAATGGTTTGGGTTGGAAGGGACCTCAAAGATCATCTAGTTCCAGCCCCCCTTTGGATCACAGCCAAGCAAAGCTCAATCTGACTATCCAGTAAAAAACAAACCCTCAGCTCAGGATGGTCCTGAGTGTTGGTAACAGCAAGAATACAGCTCAATTTGCAAGCTTTTGGTAGTGAAAAAGGAAGGGAAAGAAGCCGATTGAAAGAGCTCCTCACCTCTAAGTTATATAATAAAAAGGTATAAGTGACACTTTTTAGAATAAAAAAAACAGGGAGCTTTTCTGGAAGTAAAAATGACTTTCTATTAGATAGCTCTGGAATTCCTAATTTTGCCATTATTTTTAGAGCAGAAACAGAAAGCAAGAGATCTATCTTTCCTTACATGTTCCTGTCCATGTATTTACATATATACCTAAATAACATACAGGACAGTCAACATTTTAAACTACAGTTCTAAGGGGAACAAGATGAGAAGACAATTTGAACTTGCACATACCTCTGTTTCCTTCTTGTTTCCAGACAGACAATATCCATCCAGCTTCTTTAGATCTAGGAGAGGAGAAAAATAAATTCAACCACTATGAAAAAAGAAATATATCATCAAAACAATCATATAAATCCCCAGGCACAGCATAATTAACAAATGCACTGACTGGATGGCTAATAGATAAGATTTATCCATTTAAAAATTGTTTGTACTGGGTAAGGATATAGTCTGAAAAGATAAATAAAATATAAACAAAAAATATAAAAATGACTTAATTAAGTTATTATAAGCTACACATTCTCCCCCATAAACCTTTATTGCATTCTGTTATCTAATTATTAACTTGCTAAGTTCCAGTGTGGAAGCAGTAAGAGGGAGCAAGTGGTCTAATAAATGTCTCTGGTTTTCTTCCACATCTTTTGGTCAGAGAGTTTTAGTCAATTTTATCTTTTGTTGGTTTTATCTTTCATCCAAGATTTATCTATATGCTAAAAAAATTTACACAAGATATTAGGACAAAAAAAAAAAAATTTAAAAAAAGCTGATGAATCTATTTAACTACTTTGTCCTAGTGGTTACAGCATAGAAATTAACACCTGATTTGAATACTCAAATTGTAGGTGGAATTTCCCTTTATTTCTGTGAAGTGGGACATCCCTCTCTCCCCATGCAACAAGCAGCAATTACCAGTTAGAAACTCCTGGACCAGTTCAACAGCTGATTCAGCCTCTAATGGCTCAGGCCACTCGGTCTCTCCTGTCTTCAAACCTTCAGCCAAGGCCTAAAGGCAGCATGAAAATCAAAATATCACCCATCAGCTCTTGTTTGAGGTTCTGCAAGTGGCACACTTCAAAATATATGAGTCTTGGAGAAGTTAAAAACATCTCTGCACAGCTAACCATGGATTTAGGAACTCCCCAGCTCCCCTGGCTTTTGTGTTCCCCTCTGTATTCAGGATCCCTAAAACTGGATTCAAACTTTATTCTAAAATAAAAGCTTAAAGTAATCTTTGAAACACCCGATGAGGTTTTAAGTAAATTATTAATGTATAAAATCACCATTTCATGGAAATGTGAAATAGGAATTTCTCATTTATACTTACAAGGAGAAACTGCAGCTCCCTGTATAGCTGGAACACAGGACTCCTGGGGTCCCCAGGCTCCAGGGTGATATTCTGAAAGTTCCACAAGTTTGTAGGATAATTTAGTTTGAGACTGACAATTTTCACCAGTGAAACACATATTAGCATAATTTATAATTTTAAATTATAAAATATAATCTACCATGATCTGTAATTTAGATCATGAACAAATTGTGTGGTTCATATGAAGAATAATAAACTAGAGTCTATTATTAGACTAGGGTCTATTATAAGAATAAAGAGTTAAATTTATTTTCTCTCCTTTAAAAAAAAACACAGTTTGCTCTTTGCTTCCTGACTCACCAACGTGGCAGCTGAAATTAGTGGGGGTGTCTCCAGAATCTTATCCACACTATTCCATGTAATATCAACATATATATTGCTTCCAGATTCCACGATTGTGTCCTCTACTGCAGCAGCTCTAATAAGTTCATACTGAGCAAATCCTTTTGTTATCACCTAGGATGAAGAGATTAAAAATAAAAATAAATTTAAAAAATCCCCAAACCAACAATGCTGATTGTTTTGCAAGGGTGTAAAATAATTTTAAAAGCATTTCAAACATACAGAATAACAAATGCATTAAAACATAAGCTCAAATGTTACTTTAAAAGAGACTAATACACTATAGAATCATACTAAAGGGAGTTTCTAAATATAATCCCTAAAACTTCTCAAAATCAGTATCATGAGTCCAAATCCAGTTTCTAAACTTTGATCAGAGTCATGACAGCCCATAAACACCTACAACAGATGAGTGATGTCTCATTTTATGTGCCATTTTGAGCTCTTCCAGGTTTGCAAAACAGGTTTTATCAGCAGTAGGACCTAGGAAAGGGAAAAAAGAATTAACATTTGCACAGGCAGGAACTTTGGAAGGCAGGACTGCACAGACACTGTTGCTTTAAGGATATTTAAAAGTTATTTCCCCACATGGCATGGGTTAAAAACATCTTTTCTCTATTTTATTTTCCTATTTTTTAAAATGAGGAATACAGAACAGTACCAAGAGCACACAAAGGGCAAAGACAGCATCAACAGTCCCACATTTTTAAGCCTTCCCCATTTAAGTTTACATATAATATATGTAATTATAATATATTATAATCTTACCATCACAGGTAACCAGATAAAAATTGATGCCTGTGATTTTGTTTCCAGCTTTGAGAGGCTCAGCCCCAAGCCAACAGGTACGTTCAGGGTCAGAACCATCACACCTTAGCCAGAGAGGAGGAAGCACAACCAGGTCACTTATCTCCAAGTGGGTCATGTGTGGGTTTTGGGCCATTGTATACAAGGAAATCAACTGCCTAGAAATATGAAGAGGAAAAAAAAAATAAGATTCCAGCAATTCTAACTAAAACTAGCCCTTACACAAAGCTTCACTCCTATTTACCATGCTTCCTTAGCAGGCAGCAAATCAGTTTACACAAAGAATCCAGTATTATTAAAAGCCTTTTTACAGGTAGAACAATGAAGTCACAAAGGAGGAAGTAAGAGATCACAACTTAGAATGTAAATATATTCATATGTAGTATATATTCTAATATATATAATATGATATAATTATATAATTAATATTTAGTATAATATTTGAATTTGAAAGGAAGATTCTAAAATAACAATTGAATTTTCTATCCTATTGAATTTTATCTAATTGAATTTTACATTTTAAGGATGTTAAAAGGGCCAGTTAAGCAAACTAGTCACCATGTTTTGGTATCAGAGCTTGGTTTTTTAATAACAGCCAAAGACCCTCTATCAGATTTTGTAAATTATTTTTAACAGGAGTCTTAAAAAAAGGAGGATTTTAGTCTTAGGAAGCTTTCTTTGCTGAGCTACACCCAAACAGCCCCATTAACACAATGGGACAGCTCACAAGTACTTTTCCAGTGCCTTGACTTGATGAAAAATAGCCCTATCTCCTCACTAAACTAATGAGTAACTTAATTTGGGGGGATAGAAAAGAATGCAGGCTTTAAAATTAGGAAGAGAGACAAAAGTTGCAAAAAGAAAGGGGAGGCAGAGCTTTGACACTCACTTGGCTCTTCTGACTGAAAGGGCCACGGGTCCAGAGCTCTCCTTGGGTAAAAGCTCAGAGGAATCAAGAGCATCTTCCAGTTGTGATTCTTCCATTGAGCTGCTTTCCTCATTGTGGCTCTTGAAGAGAAATACCCAGGTCAGTCAAAAATGCAAGGTACATGAAAATATCTGATGGGAATTCAAAAGTCTGGATTATATTTTAAAAGGTTAACAACTAAAATACACACTTACTGCTTTCTGCAAAATAAATATCGTGTCACTTCCATTCCAGAACCTTCCAATGGGGCTTTTGCAACTGTCACTGATCAAAGAGATCTCTACATCAGCCTGGAAAAAAAACCAAATTAAAACTTTTCAATATAATATATATAAGTGCTTCATTTCAGACATTGTTTTATACCAGGAATTGCACAATTAACTTATTTCACAAACTATTTTCCAATCCTATTCATGAATCTGAAGCTTTTTTACCTCAGTTACTGCACACCATGGGTGGGATCAAATCAATCTCCAACAGGTTAATTCTAGGAGAAAATGAAGCTTGGCTTGATGAACAAAAGCTCAGATAACCTGAGATATGAGGGATCATTGTCAAGTAGCAACTGCAGCCACCAGATATCCTCACGAGAGAGGAAACATTAAATATCAATTGATCACTCCCCTGAATGTCTCATGAGAGCTCTCAACAGCATTTGGAGACATTAAATAACTCAAGCTTGTTGAGAATGAAGGATTATCAATCTTTACCCAGGCTTTTCCAAACAGAACTTTGCTTCATTCTTCACATCTAGTCTGTTTGTCACATTACTGTATATTTAAATACAGTTTAATTGATTCTATTCATTCTACAGTTTTAATTGATTCTATTTTCTAATAGTGTCAAACTTCTATAAATCCCAAGATTAATACAATAGCATTAGAGATTTTCCAGTCATTCCTATGTGTCTAAAGCAATTGCTATTTTCACACAAACATCCCCATTCCCCATAAAAGTACTCAAGTAAAAACGTTCTATCACAAGCTACAAGTTTGAAGCATAAAATCACTCCCTGAGGGCAGCTGCTGTAGCAGCTCCTCCCTCTCCTCCCAGCAGGTCCACCCACCACCTGCCCCTGGCACAACCTCCACCCCATAACACTCTCAGGTGTACTTGATCCTTACAATCAATCTAAACAAGTTAATTGGTAACAGGTGGTCCTGAAAGAGTCAGCTGTAAAAGAACTTTCTAGTGCTTGTCTGCAACGTTAGAACAGGTGCAATTAATGAGGTGGGACTCGGGAATGAGGGGTTGAGGCTGGTGATGGCCCCAGGAGGGCAGTGCTCTGGTACCCAGGTGTCCTTCTCTATCCTAAGGCGGAGACTGATCTAGAGAGGTATTGCTGAGATAAACACTCCTTTTTCTGTGATATCTCTGCACATATCATAAAATCACAGAATGCCAGGTTGGAAAGGACCTCAAGGATCATCTAGTCCAACCTTTCAAGACAGAAAAATACAGTTTAAATGAGATGGCTCAGCACCCTGATATCTAAACTGTTGTCCATGACTGTGCATTTCAAACACAAAAAAAGTCAGGTTACACGACCCTATTTTGCTGGAGTATGTCCAGAGAAGGGCAACGAAGGTGGGGAAGGGTCTAGAGCAGGAGTGTGGTGAGGAGCAGCTGAGGGAGCTGGGGGGGTTGAGCCTGGAGCAAAGGAAGCTCAGGGGAGACCTTCTGGCTCTGCACAACTCCCTGACAGGAGGTTGGAGTCAGGTCGGGTCGGGCTCTTCTCCCGAGGAACAAGTGATAGGGCAAGAGGAAACTGCCTCAAGCTGCACCAGGGGAGGTTTAAGCTGGAGATGAGGATAAATTTATTCCCCAGAAGGGTTGTTGTGGGCTGTGCCAGGCTGGGAAGGGCAGTGGAGTCCCCATCCCTGGAGGGGTTCCCAAGCCGTGGAGATGTGATGCTGAGGGCCATGATTTAGTGGTGCCCTGGCAGCGCTGAGTTACCTTCACCTTAAAACCTCTCCTAACCAAAGCGATTCGTACATTCCCATATATTTTTACCTCAAAGAGATGCGGACGCTCAGAGAAACCTCCTCTTCCTTCTTCATATATTCTGAAAGAAGAGAAAACACTACGATAAAGTTGTTTTTTCCCTCCGAATTCACTCCCTCGCACAAACTAACACACCCCCCCCCCAGGACCCCAACCCAGCCCCTGAACCCCCCTCAGGGCGGGTTCGATCCGGTTCTCACCGGCTGAGGGTGCCGTAGAGCGCGAGCGCTTCCCGCCGCCGCCTCTCCGCGCCCATGGCTGCGCGCGCCCCAGACGAACTGCGCGCGCCCCAGCCGGCGCTACATTCGGGGCGGGGCACCCCAGGAAGGAGCCAAAAAAAAATTCTTCTTTCTTCCCTCAAAAGTGGGTTTTATTTGGATTTGTTCTCGGCTCCGGCCTCCTCGTGAAAAAATAATGAGGAAAAAAATAATTAAAATGATAATTGCTGAGGTTGGGTGAGTCGTCATGCCGAATCCCTCCGCCAAAAAAGAGTCCCCTGGTTTAGGAGATGGCTGAGAGCGATAGAGGCTCCCGCAGGGAGGAGGCTCGTACCCGCGACTCGACGGAGTCCAAGGGGCTCGGGCAGAGGCTGGGGTCGGGAACCGACCGGCGGGTGCTGCAGAAGCCGGTGGTTATGGCGCGGAAGGACATCGCTCATAGCGAAGGGAGAGTAACAAGCATTTCCTTTTCCGGTCCGGTCTGCGGCGGAGACGGGCGGGAGCACGCGAGGCTCCGCCGCCGCCACCACCATGGTGAGGAGCGGCCGCGGCAGCGCGGCGGGCAGGGGGGGACCGGGGCCGATCCGGGGCGGGTGGGGCGTCCTGGCTCAGCGGGAGCTGGGCCCAGCGGGCAGATCTGTGCGGTGCTGCGGGTGGCCCGAGGGCTGGAGGCGTGGAGCGGCCGTCACCGCCGCCATTTTGGAGCCGTCAGCGCTGGGCCCGCCGCGTGGAGCCCTTGTGGGGAGAACGGGTGGGGTGTGAGGGGACGGGGATGGAACCGGGACCGGGATCGGGACTGGGATGGGGGCTGGGGCGCGCCGCGGAGGGGTTCGCGGCCCGGAGCTTGGCTTGGACCCCTGGAAATCGCCCTTTCCTCGGGCAGCCTGAGAGACAGGCCCGCATCGCCCTTCTGGCGGGGCTTTTACCTTTTATGGCCTATTTCTCTAAAGCAGAACGGACACACCGAAGTTTTTGTGCCCACGTAGAGTGAAAAGAACAATTCCTATAAAACCGCTTCCTTTTTTTTTTGATTCCTTTTTGTTATTCCTAAAGAGGCTTTAGAAGGCCTTGGTCTGCAACCACGTTGCAAATGAAGAGATTTTCTTGCTAAGACAGTTCAGGTTAAAGGTGCTGTTCAGACCAGCAAACTATTATGGGACATCCTTTCAGCATTTTGAAAGGAAACCAGTGCTGCTGGCAGCTGAATTTTCACCTTGCAAATTTTGAGGCACCAGGGATTGTTCAGAGCTCACAGACTTTTTTCCTAGAGGTCCTTTCCAGCCTAAATGATTCTGTGATCTTACAAAAACTGTTTGATTGCTTGTGAGCCTCTGTATTGTGTTAGAGAAGTTGCTTACAACATTTCAGCTGTTAAGTACAGCCTAAATAACATGCTTTTGGTTAACTCAATAAACAGGGGTGGGATTTTTATATAAGTTTTTTAAATAATAGATGTGAAGTAGTTTTACTAAAGAGCCCAGAGATTCAATATTAGATCATTTTTACCTCTATAACCTGGAAATCTATCACATTTCAACTCCCAGCTCTAGTTTTCTGTATTGTGTTACAGAAGTTGGTTACATTTCATCTGTTAAATACAGCCTAAATAACATGCTTTTGGTTAACTCAATAAACACATGTGAGTTTTATGCAAGTTTTTTAAACAACAGATGTGAAGTAGTTTTACTAAAGAGCCCAGAGATTCAATATTAGAACAATTTTACCTAAATAACTTGTAAATCTATCACATTTCAACCCCTAGGTATAGTTCCCTGAGCGTGGGCTGTGCTGTGGTGCCCTCCAAGTGACACTTATTGCCATGATGATGTAATTTGCGTCTTACCCAGTGCCCAGCGACAGTTGCCTGCTGTCAGGTGCTGGCACTGGTGAGCTGAAGACCCCTTCACTCTGAGCAATACCGGGTGGATCAAAGCTCCAACCATTCCCTTGGTGTATGTGCTTCACAGATGATTTTTCCCCCTTTTTCCAGGCTTGTGCTCGCCCACTAATCTCGGTGTACTCGGAGAAGGGGGAGGCGTCGGGGAAGAACGTGACGCTGCCGGCCGTGTTCAGGGCCCCCATCCGCCCCGACGTCGTCAACTTTGTCCACACCAACCTGCGCAAGAACAACAGGCAGCCCTACGCTGTCAGCGAGCTGGCAGGTACAGCCCCCCCCTCAGCCCCTGGGCTTCACTGCAGGGGGGATAAAGTGGGGAGAAATGGGGAATTGGGGGAAGGGAAGAGCTGCTGGGTTGAAGAGGCAAGGAGATTGACAGTCTGGTTTTAATTGGGGGAAATATGGAGATGCTGACTTAGAGATGTCACTGCTTATTGTAGGAGGGTTGGGTTAGATGATCTTTAGAGGTCCCAACCCAAACCAGTCCGTGATGATTCTATGGAATAGAACTGGTTTAGGATTCTGAAGAGCAGCGAGGTGGTGTAAATGTTTTGGAGTAATTTGGGGTCTTACCTGAAATATATATTACTGAAAGGATTGGGGTCTTATCTGAAATATTTCAGTATTACATATATTTTACTGGAAGAATTGGGGCTTTATCTGAAATATGTATTACTGAAAGAATTGGGTTCTTCTATGAAAGATACTGAAAGTATTGGGGCCTTCTATGAAATATTTCAGAAGTATATATATTTTACTGAAAGAATTGAGGCTTTATCTGAAATATATATTACTGAAAGAACTGTGGCCTTGTCTGAAATATATATTACTGAAAGTATTAGGGTCTTATCTAATTAAATATATATTACTGAAGGTATTGAGGCTTTATCTGAAATACATATTACTGAAAGTATTGGGGTCTTACCTGAAGTATGTATTACTGAAAGTATTTAGGTTTTATCTGAAATATATATTATTGAAAGTATTAGGGTCTTACCAGAAATATGTTCTGCTGAAAGTATTGGGGTGTTCTCTGCAACACATGTGTTAATTTCCCTGGTCAGGAGTTGTTCTGCTGAAATGATGAGATTCCACTTCATTGGTCCGTGTTTCTGAAACACATGATAACAGTGGAAGTTCTGATTGGTGCTCTGGAACTGAACATACCTGCAGCTTGGGGAGAGCTGCGGCACTGACAGTGTCTGAAGGAAAACCTTTCTGTTGCAGGTCACCAGACCAGTGCTGAATCATGGGGTACTGGCAGAGCTGTTGCTCGTATTCCTCGAGTGCGGGGTGGTGGAACTCACCGCTCTGGCCAGGGAGCCTTTGGAAACGTATCCTTTGATAGCTCCACTTGCACCAGCAGTGCTGAGCTCCTCAAGCAAAGTCATTTTAAGTATCTAAATGTGAAATGGGATCTTCTACTTGAGGTAACAGCGACCTACAGGGATGTGAGCCACCAGGTTTGAGATGTGTAATGTGGTTAGAACCTTCTCTATGCCAATTAAGAGTGGTGGAGCTGGTGACCAGCAGAGCTGGTGGGTATCTCGACTCTCCTGACCATCCCCTCTTGCCATGATGTCGTAATTTGCGTCCTACTCTGTGCTCAGTGACAGTTGCCTGCTGTCAGTGTGCTGGCACAGATGGGTGACGACCCATGAACGCTGAGCAAGGAGCCGAGTCCTTGATGAACAAGATGCTTCCATAAAGTTGTCCTTAACTGGAGGTGCTTAGATGTGCCGTGGAGGCCGCATGTTTGCTCCCACCAAGACGTGGCGGCGCTGGCACCGCAGGGTGAACACCACGCAGAAGCGTTACGCCATCTGCTCTGCCCTGGCAGCCTCTGCTCTGCCAGCTCTGGTCATGTCTAAAGGTGAGAATTCTGCCCCTGGAGATGTTGGCTGTGATTTTCCATCACATGAACACAACCAGTTATTGTGTGATGACTCAGAATGTTTCTTGTGGAGAACTGAATTCTCTTCAGCAGGGGTGGGGGTTGTTATGTAGGATTCAGGGGGTGCTTTGCAGTTTCTATTTCCAATCTAGATCTCCCCTTTTCCAGTTTGAACCCATCACCCCTCATCCTGTCTCTACAAGCCCTTATAAAAAGTCCCTCTCCAGCTTTCTTATAGGCCCCCTTTAAATACTGAAAGGCCCCAAGAAGGTCTCTCTGCAGCCTTCTCCAGGCTGAACAAGCCCAACTGTCTGAGGCAGAAGACTCCACTGAAACCTCACTCCTGAATATTAGATCATTAATTTAATTTCCCCTGGTTTTGTTGTATCATTTTCAAACACACAAAGCAGCCCTTGATCAATGCTGGTAGCCAAGAGCAGTGGGTCACTTGGTGTCTTGTAAACCCCTCCCTAGGCCACCGCATTGAGGAGATTCCAGAACTTCCTCTGGTGGTTGAGGACAAAGTTGAGAGTTACAAGAAGACCAAGGAGGCTGTTCTGCTTCTCAAGAAGCTCAAAGCTTGGAACGATATCAAAAAGGTGAGTTGAGGAGGTGGGTTCATGGGAGTGAAACCCAAGTGATCAGACTGTGCCCTTGTCACCGTAGGGATACCAGATAGTTCATTTGATGCTGCTGGAAATCCCTTGGGTGACAAAACTACAAGAAACTAAAAAGAGTTTAAAAAAGACAATTCCCCAGCACGCTGCTTTACTCTCTATTTAGTTGCCTTCATTTTGCTGCTGCTTAGTGTTACATTTACCTTTTTTTTTGACTCTTAAGAATGATGAACTCCTCACTGGTCCGTGTTGCAGATCAGCAGTGACGATTGTGGTGTTCTGACTGAAGCAGTTTGGTTGTGTGAAATTCATGGGATTGGGGCTATTTAAAATATTCACAAATCCCATTTTTCCCCAGGTTTATGCCTCCCAGCGGATGAGGGCTGGGAAGGGCAAGATGAGGAACCGCCGTCGCATCCAGCGCAGGGGACCCTGCATCATCTACAACGAGGACAATGGCATCATCAGAGCCTTTCGCAACATCCCAGGTAACCTCCACCTGGGACACTCCCCCTGCCCTTGGGAGGCTGCTGAGGATGATGAGATTCCACTTCATTGGTCCGTGTTTCTGAAACACATGATTTGGTGGAAGTTCTGACTTGGAAGTAAATGGTGGTCGTCCTAAGAATGTGTTTTGGGGATGTTGGGGGAGTTCATGAGAAATTTTGGTGGCTGTCACCAAAGCTGTGTCTGGAGCAGATCAAATTGAGGCTGTCAGGGCTGGTGGTGGTGCAGAGAAGGCCAATGAAGCTGGGGAGGGGTCTGGGGAACATGTTGTATGAGGAGTGTCTGAGGGAACTGGAATTGTTCAGCTTGGAGAAGAGAAGGCTGAGAGGAGACCTCGTTGCTCTCTACAGCTCCCTAAAAGGAGGTTGTAGTGAGGCTGGGGTTGGACTCTTCTCCCAAGTAACTAATGACAGGACAAGAGGTGATGGCCTCAAGTTACACCAGGGGAAGTTTAGGTTGGACATTAGGAAGAAGTTCTTGCAAGAGTGCTCAGGGACTGGACCAGGCTGCCCAGGGAGTCACCATCCCTGGAGGGGTTCAACAAATGAGTAGATGTGGAGCTTCAGGACATGATCTGGGGGTCAGGGAGATGTTGGACAAAGGTTGGACTTGATGATCCTAGAGGTCCTTTCCAACCTAAATGATTCTGTGATTCTACAAGATTTAATAGATTTCCATTTTTAATGTAGGTAAGTCTAGAGTAGAAGCTCCAACCCCGTCTCTGGTCCAGGTTCCTTCTCATCTGTTTATCACTTAATCTCACATACCTTGATTTTAATTACAAATTAAAGGGATCTGTTGGTCTGGATTTCTGTAGGAATCACTCTTCTGGACGTGAAGAAGCTGAACCTGCTCAGACTTGCTCCTGGGGGCCACGTTGGGCGTTTCTGCATCTGGACAGAGAGCGCCTTCCGCAAGCTGGACGATCTCTACGGCACCTGGCGCAAGGCGGCCACGCTCAAGAGCGACTACAAGTGAGTGCAGCCCACAGGGGACGTAACCAGCTGGGGTGAAATGGGTTGGGAGAGTGGCCTTTTAGTGTTCATGGGTTCTTCTGCTCCAAGGTGGAAAGTCACTGTTTGTATTTTTACCTAAATGGCTGGTTTTGTTCATAGAATCACAGAATGGTTGGGGTTGGAAGGGACCTCAAAGATCATCTAGTTCCAACCCCCCTGCCATGGCAGAGACACCTCCCACTAGAGCAGGTTGCTCAAAGCCCCATCCAACCTGGCCTTGAACACCTCCAGGGATGGAGCATCCACAGCCCCCGGACAACCTATGCTGGTGTCCACCACCCTCAGAGTGAAGAACTTCCTTAAACATAATCTAAATCTCCCCTCTTCCAGTTTGAACCCATTACCCCATGTCATATCACTGCAAGCCCCTGTAAGAAGTCCCTCCCCAGCTTTCTTGTAGGCTGCCTTCAGATACTGGAAGGCTGCAGCAAGCTCTCCCTGGAGCTTTCTCCATGGTGAGCACCCCCAGCTCTCTCAGCAAGTCCTTGTAGGAGAGAGATTCCTGGCTCACCTCCAGCTCCTCACCCCCAAGCCCCCCTCAGGGCTTCTCTCCTTCCACTCATTGCCCAGCCTGTGTTTGTGCTTGTGATGGACCTTACCTGGTTGCAGGACCTTGCATGTGGGCTTGTTGAACCTCATGAGGCCCATGGCTCAAGTGTGTCAAGGTCCCTCTGGATGGATCTCTTCCCTCCAGTGTGTCAACAGCACCACTGAGCTTGATGTCATCTGCAGACTTGCTGCAGGTGCCTCAGTCCCTCTCCATCCTGGCCTTGCCGTGTTGATATCGCCCAACTAACATGAGGACCATTTGTTCCACAGCCTCCCCATGCACAAGATGACCAACACTGACATTGGGAGGATCATGAGGAGCCAGGAAATCCAGAAGGCCCTGCGTGCTCCAAAGTAAGAGTTCCTACCTAACCAATGTGACACGTGGTCTCTTGTGGTCTTTGTAGCAAGACCAGGAATCTGCGTGTTGGGACGTTGGGTGGGGCTGGGATTCCTTTAAGTTCTGGGTAGAAAAGCCAGGAATTTCAGGGAGACTTTATCAGTCCATGCACTGAGAGCTGACATTGTGCCAACCACCCATTTTCAGGAAGAAGATTCGCCGCAGAGTCCTGAAGAAGAACCCTCTGAAGAACCTGAGGATCATGATCAAGCTGAACCCCTACGCCAAGACCATGCGGCGCAACACCATCCTGCGCCATGCCTTGAATGTGAGTGAGCCCCACCACAGCCACCCGGGGTTATTGCCTCATCTCGTGTGCTCATCACCTGCTTTTGTCTTTTTTCTTTTTAGCATAAACTCAAGGAAGAGAAGAAGGCCAAAGCCAAGGCCAAGCTGGAGGCCAAGCCCCCGGCAGAGCCCCGGCCAAAGACTGCAGCCAAGAAGGAGAAGACTCCAGCCAAGGCCAAGGCTGAGGCGTGAGCCCTGGGTGGAGCTTCAGCTTAGAAAACTGTACCATGGAGCTACAGCTAATAAATGGTATTGGAACAGGGAAATGATGTCATCGCCTCCTGATGTGGTTGGGGGGTTTGGAGCAGGTTTGGAAAGGGGCAGCTCTTGAAAGAAGAGCCCAAACCAGGGCTGGTCTCGGCAGGGATTGACCCTTTTCTCACCTAAACCAGCCCTGACAATCACTGGCCACACGGTGGCAGCTGCCCCTGGAAACATGCAGATCACAGAACATCAGGGGTTGGAAGAGACCTCAAAAGATCATTCAGTCCAACCCCCTGCCAGAGCAGGATCACCTAGAGCAGGTCACACAGGAACGTGTCCAGGTGGGTTTTAAACATCTCCAGAGAAGGAGACTCCACAACCTCCCTGGGCAGCCTGGTCCAGTGTCTGTCACCCTCACTGGGAAGAAGTTTCTTCTCATGTGGAACCTCCTCTGTTCCAGCTTGCACCCGTTGCCCCTTGTCCTATCACTGGATGACACTGAGCAGAGCCTGGCTCCATCCTCCTGACACTCTCCCTTTACATATTTATAAACATTAATGAGGTCACCCCTCAGTCTCCTTTTTTCCAAGCTAAAGAGCCCCAGCTCCCTCAGCCTTTCCTCACAAGGGAGGTGCTCCCCTCCCTTCATCATCTTTGTGGCCACAAGGACACATTGCTGGCTTATGGTCACCTGCTGCCCACCAGGACCCCCAGGTCCCTTTCTCAGCTCAGTCCCCAGCCTATACTGGTACCTGGGGTGGTTCTTGCCCAGATACAAGACTACACTTGCCCTTGTGGCAAAAATGCCGGGGCCGTGAGGCCATCCTGGGGCTGTTCTCCTCCCACCCAGCAGGGGGCGCTGTGCTCCCGCCTCCTTGCCCGCTGGGTGGGGTCTCGCTGCCGCCTATCCTCCCGCCCAGCGTGGGGCGCTGTTACCGGCGCGGGGCGGATGTGACGTGTGGCCGGTGTGGCGGCGCGGAGGATGCTCAGCCGGCTGCAGGAGCTGCGTAAGGAGGAGGAGACGCTGCGGCGGGGGAAGGCCGCGCTGCGGGAGCAGCTCACCCGCCTCAAGGTGAGGCGGTGTACCGGGTGCCGGTAACGCCGCGGGGTTGAGCCCGGCTCGGCCGCGGCCCCCTCGCATTAGCGCGGAGCTCGGCGCGGCCCTTCCCCGGTAAAGGCGGCGGGTGCCGGGGTGTGCCGGGGTCCTGCTGGAGATGGAGAGCGGGGAAATGTCGTCTAAAGATTTGCTCGGAAGTGTTTTTAGTTAAAGCGTTGAATAGTCTTGGGGATCTGATCAGTGCTGGTCAAGAGCTAAAGGGTGGGGCAAGAGGCTGGGGCCAGACTCTTGTGAGTGGTGCCCAGGGACAGGACAAAGGGCACCAGGCACCAACTGGAACCCAGGAGGGTCCATGTGAGCAGGAGGAGAAAGTTGTTTGGTGTGAGGGTGTTGGAGCCTGGCCCAGGCTGCCCAGAGAGGTTGTGGAGTCTCCTCTGGGAGATTCCAAAGGGGCCTGGACACGATCCTGGGCCCCCTGCTCTGGGGGTTGGACCAGATCATCTCCAGAGGTCCCTTCCAACCCCACCATGCTGGGATTCTGTCCAGGAGATGATTATTGCACAGGCTCCCATGTTCCCTTGTTTGCAGGTGGAGGAGCTGGCGCTGCAGTCTATGATCAGGGCCAGAGAGGAGGACACAACAGGCTCTTCATCAGCTGTCACAGAGGAGACTGACAAAGTAAGAGAAGTCCTTGACTGGTGGAGGGAGAGGTGCTGGTGTTGCCCTGTGCTGGGGTCTGTCAGCTGGAGTGACAAGGGGAGGAGACCTGGGCTGGTGGGAGTGGCTGTAGGGGTTGTTGTAGTGGTTTTCATTTAGAGTTCTTAATGGTGACCTTGTTTATGCTGCTCAGAAAAGCTCAAGCTCTAAAATCTGGGGCTGGGCACAGATTCCAGAACCTTTTGCTAAATATATGGTCTAGTTGAAGCTCTTCTCTGGTGCCTGTCACTGATAGGCTCTCACAGCCAGCAGAACCTGTACTGGGGTTTCTGAAAGATTGAGCTGTTTTAATAGTGAGTTGAGAAGTGTTCAGTTTAGATAATTATCAAGATAAACCCTTTTCTTGTGACAGACTCTTGATCAGATGGACAATGAGGCTGCCATCAATCAAACAGAACTACACCTCAGTCTTCAACATCATGAAGAGAAGGAGGAAGAGGAGGAGGAATCGGATTCTTGAGAAAGAAAACCAGAAATGGTCTTTGATAGAGACTCAGGAATTTCTTCTTCATTCACTTCAAACTCACCAAAGTGATTTCCCTCTTATCCCAGACATGAGTTACACGATTACTTCCTTGGGAAGTTACACTTGAACACACGAATGTCACAAGCTTGGCACACCTTGGCTTAGATGTTAAAAGAATGAAAATCTGCTGCACAAACATGTAGCATAATCCATCCCACATTTAAAACCTAAGGTATCTTACTTATTACCTCTTTCGGTGTGGATGGGAGAAGTCATCAAATGAGACCAATTTACCACGTACACTAAAAGCAATAATTCATCTCCTCTCATTTCCTGATGCTGAAGAACGAAACCAGGCCATGGTGGCTGGTTGCTGAACCAGTTAGATGATGACCTCATGTGCTTAAACTGGGAGTTTCAAGATATGCAGTAAGAAAAGATGTGTCCTGGATGGTCTCCAGTTCCCAGTTACACTGGAAGCTGGACTTACCTCCCTGTAAATGTGACAGGTGTAGGTGCTCTTCCAGCAGGAGAAGCAGGTACTGCACCCTCAGCATGATTCTGAGCGTGGCAACCAGGTGGCCTCTCTACTGGTGCTCTTCTAAATACTCTGTCTGCCTGGAACACTCAGTATTTTCTACTTCTTGCTCTTTTCAAAGTAGCAGCAAATTGGCCTTTTATTTCTCCACAGACTGCACAGTAAGAATTGGTCCATTTCTTTTCATATGGAGCTAATATTTTAAAATCAGTGTTATTTTCTTTTTCCCTCATGGTAACTTCTTAAATCAGTGCAAGTCTAACTTCTGCTTTCAAGTGAGGTTCAAGGAGAAGCGTGAGGAGTTTAAGAACTGGGAAATGATGTGAAGCCCCCTCCATGGTTTCTTCAGTGATGTGGTAACAAGCTCAGGCTGCTCCTACCCCCAGACAATATGTTCTTTCTCCTGGGGGAGTGCAGATGGTGATTTTATCAACTCTCAGAGACTTGTTTTAAAGCACAGAAGCCCAAACCCTATTAAGCTGGTTAAAAACAAACATTCTAACTCAGTCCATTTCTAGCCAGGGTGGTTCACAGCTAATTGCTGCCTCTGGCATCACTCAGACAAAACAGAACACGCTCTTCTGAGGCTTGTTTTTAAAAGCAGAGAAGGAGCTCTGCAGAACATCTCCTGTCCTGGGTGTGGTGGTGATCCCACCTCCAAGGAGTTCATTCCCGCTGCTGTTTCAAGAGAGATTGGCTCTTATTTGGAGTGATACAAACCAAATGTTGGAATGTAAACTGCAGCTTCATCCTGCAACTAATTGGTTTTGGAGAATCCTGCATCTCTTAATGGAGGAGCTTCTTGCAGAAGATTAAGCAAAGCTTTCCCAAAAAAATGTCTGAAGCAAAAATGTAATTACTGAGAGGATGATATAAATCTTTGGAAGTGTGTGTGAAGAGCAGGTCTGGAGGAGCTCAGGAGCAGCTTCTCCTCCCTGTGCATGTTTCAGCTCCAAGGGGTCATTTTGACTGTTAAAAAATGTTTTGTCCCCAGCATGGTCCAGAGGAGTGTTCCTGTGGCCTGTGGTGAACAAGGCCCTTGCTTGGTTTTGGATTAAACCAGACCTCTCCTATTGCATGTTGCAATAAAGCACTTTTTGTGTCTTACTGTGTACAACAGTGTCCAAATTATTGCTGTCTCTGGAGCAAACAGAGTTAAATATCTAAAAAGTTGCTGTTGCCATGCTGCTTATCTCTTTCAGATACTCTATGAGTGTAGTTTTTCCTTATGTGTGTAATTCACATACAAAGCTCAGGACAGATTTTAAATGCTACCCAGCAGTGTCCCTGATACCAACAGTCACCTTCAAGGGAGGGCAAGCTGGGATGTGTCAATGAGTCACTTCCTCCTGTCCCTCTCTCTGATACTGGATACTGCCAGCCAAGGGGAATCTATGCCCAGAGTGATCTGCATTCCTCCTGGGAAGGAACTTCAGTCATGTCTGAATCACTTTGAAGGAGCTGAACTTTCTATAGTGCTGCCCAGCACAGCTGTGGAGAGCCAGACTTTGTGCCCACCTCTCCCTGTCCTGATATCAGCAACAGGAACTTGCCCAGTAGCAAGATGAGCGTGGTAGAACCTCTCCTGGTTGACAGATGCAGGCAAGCAGCTCTGCCCCTGGTTTTCGTGCTCCAGGGCTGGTTTACCCTCAGGAAATACCTGTTTGAGCAGAGGGTTACAGCACTGGACTGAGCAGTGAGTGCTGCAGAAGTGAGCACTCCAATGTTCCACAGAAACCCCCTAACAAGGCTGGTAGGACAGTGCAACCACCACTGACTCGAGCTCTGCTTCACACACATTTGACATAAACAATCATGTAGTTTTTTCAATGAAGGAGGGCACATGGCTGTGGAAAAATACATAGAGAAAGAGTGTATAATGTAATAACAACTTTGGATTAAGGTTAGATCAAGTTTGAGTTTTAGAAAAAGCTCCAAGAAGTTACTTGATAATATATTTATTAAGAGAATCCATTGCTAAACATCTGAGAGAATAAAACAATAGAGGATCTTCATACATTCTGGACACTAAACACAGTCATCATGAATCCTTAGGTTAAAAGAAAGCAAATTGCCTGGAGCTTTGTCTGGATTCTGGAGGACGCTTCCGAGAACTAACTTTTAAAAATCAATTAGACATAACATCACTAAACCCAAGTATGGTGATATGTTTTAAAAATAAATATAGAAATATGAACAAAGTCTACAATTAGAATAGGGCCCTGGACATTCCAAGAAATGCAGAGCTCTTGCCTTCTTCACCTGGAAAGGGAGATCTCCAAGGAACAGCAACGTTGGAACCCTCAGGCCTGACTTTCAGGGACAGTTTGGCAGCAGCACAAGCATGCTCGACAGACACAGTTTAGGAGCATCCCTAACCCTTAGGTAAGAATGACTGAAGTACCCACGACTTACAAAGAATCTTGATAAAGTTCAAACAAGCTGGGGGAGGGAGGGTGAACACCCCCAGTGATATTTTCATTAAGAAAGAATATCCATAATCACTTAAGATCAGCAAGCACTGGAACTTGGACATGGTACGTCTTGGTCAGGAAACGAACGTCACCCGATACAATACCCATGATTTGGTTTTTTCATGACAAAAATTGAAACCCATTTGGCACATGCTAGAAAGACATTCTTCCTTAAAGAGGTGAGAGAACATGTTTGAACAGGTACAAGCTGAGGAAACAGGACCAAAGTAGCGTTGTTGGGAAGAGCTGGGCAGCAGAGGGTTTGCTCTTCCCCGCTCAGACTCCGGCGGCGTGCGTGGGGGTGCTGGGCTGGTTAAGGCCTATGGTTGAACAAAGCCACCCTGCAAAATCCACCTCCTCTGCTTCAGACCTCTTAATGAAAGCATGAATCTGAGCACAGGAGAAGAGTATGATTATTCCAGCACTCCTTCTGATCCATAAGAATCATCAGCAACATAGAATCATAGAATGTTTGAGGCTGGAAGGGACCTCTAGAGGGCATCTGGTCCAACCTCCCTACCCCAGCAGGGACATCTCGACCTAGGGCAGGCTGCTCAGAGCCCCAGCAAGCCTGACCTTGAAGGGCTCCAGGGATGGGGCCTCCACCCCCTCTCTGGGCAGCCCATTCCACTGATCTATCACCCTCAGATTAAAGAACTTTTTTCTAATCTCCAGCCTAAATCTCTCCTTTCCTAGCTTAAAACCATCACTCCTTGTCCTGTCATTACAAACCCTTTTGAATAGACCTTCCCCCACCTTTACACTGTATGTAATTGTATGAATTGTATAAAATACAATAAATCCCCTTCACTTTCAGTCTTCAAACTAGCTCTAGAAAGTGACTGGGTGAGGTTTTCTGCAGGATTCTGGCAATAACCAGCACATGAAGTGTAGCCAGCATGGAGTGTTCTGGGAGTGCTGCCTGCACAACACCTAGCACAGTGCACGAGCAGGATGTGACTCAGCCACTTGAGATAATCCTCTGGGAAATGTCTGCCCAGGCACAGAGAGGCTTTTTGTAACAGCAAGTGTCTGATATTGCATTTTGCACCCTTATTGTGCAGCAGGATCAGGACAGGGAAAACCTGATTTTCTGCAGGGGAACTTAAGTCTTAGTGTTACACTTAAGGCCATGAAAAGATCCACTGAAGCCAATAAGGTCATTTCTTGCAGAAAAAAAAAAAATGGAGGATTTGTTTATGCCTGGTAGTTCTATGGATTTTGCCAGACAAAGCTGATGTGAAACACAAGATTTGCCTCTCTTTTTAAGAAATAATAAAAATGTATTGTTAAATACATTTCACATAGTTCCAGCCCATCAGGTATGTGGAATATTGTTCTTTCATCATCCTACAAGTAATAATCTACATACTTTATTATTGACTAATAAACCCAAGAAAGAGAATTCTTTCACTAATTAATCTAACAACACTCATTGCAATTACCAAATGGCAGACTCCAAAACCCACCAGTTTTGGTCCTCTCTGACAGTCTTTGTTTTAGGAGGATGTGAACCCTCAGCCCCTTGATCTCTGGCTCAGAAAATCAAATTGAGCTGCTTGTGTTGGGGGCCACAAACTGCTCCCTAGCCCCTGATGCTGACCTCAGGAATCCAACCTGCATGTTCAAGTTCAAGTAAAGAACCTCCACTTACCATGAGCTGCTTCAGATCGGCTCTCTCAGCAGGATTTTTAATTAAACTGGGGAAACAGAAAGAGTTACACCAGTTACACACTCTTATCTTTTCAAATAAAGACCAAGCTGTGTCATGTGGGTGTAACTGCCTTGGTCTGGAGGAGATAGCATCTAGATAAAAGCATTAGGTAATGGGGTGCCTCTCAGAGCAGGGCTGTGAGCAATCCCCATCTGCAGGTCTCACAGGTACAGTTTCAGGTATGAAATCCTGAGTTGTGTGGCAGGGTTCAGTGGGGGCAGGAGTGAGTGTCTATAACCAAGCTGGAGAGATCAAATTCCCATCTTCAACAAAAACTCAACAAGATGAGCTGCTTTAGCCCTCAAATTTCTTTTATCCAAGCTCTTTCAAGCTCAGTATCAAGCACAGTTACTGCATTACTGTTCCTCCTTTCAAAAACAATAAATATATGTAGCTTTTAATAAATAAACTAGCTTTTCAAACTGTAATGAAGCTCCTCCTTTAGCACTGGCCATACTGGTAACACTGAAATGCAACTGGAAAAGTAAATAGATGGGAGAATGCTGTGATAAAGATGTTAGTGCAGTGAAGCACTGGGAAAAACAAACACCTGGAGCCTGCAAGATGCCTGCATCACACAGAACAGTCACTGCTAAGGTTACCTTTAAAAGTAAGGACCTTCCTTTAGCTTGTGCTGTATGATCAGAGGCTGTGAGTAAGTACTAGGGGGTTTCAACACTGAGGAAGCACTAATGTTGCACACAGAAGGAGGAATTCTATGTTAGAGGGGAGCATCTCTCAGTTTTGGGGGTTCTTTGGATGCTTAGGCTGCCAAGCTGGTGTCTGTAAAATGTGCTTCAGGCACATTAACAGTCAGAGAAAGGGGACTGTGCTAACTAGAATTACTTTGCATTTGCCTACAAGGACTGTAACTGCCAGTCACAGACAGGAGGAGGGTTGATCCCAAGCCACAGAGAAAATACTCACCATTTGTTAACAAAATCTTGAAATTCAGAACCAAAAACACCATTGGGCAGTTTTGGAGGTGGCTAAAACAAAGAAATCAAGAAGTCAGCAGTCATTCAGCATCCCTGATACATGATGATGCACAACCTACCCAGAGAGCTACCAATTTCTCTCTCTGCAAAGTCCTGGCACTACCCAGCCCCTCTCAGAGCTGAGCTCTGAAACAAGTGTCAGGCAGACTTCAGCTTCTGTGCACAGGAATAAAGGATGTGCCATTATGATTTATGAAAGTAAAGACACTGAGTTTATCACCAATTTTGGTTATTACACTCTCAGCTGCTGGATTTTTGGTCTTCCAGTAATAAATCAGACCAGGTGACAGTTTCTGCAGGGTGAGGTGGGGTTTGTTTTGGTGTTTTACACGCCTGAGTGGGGTTAACACAGCCTTGAGCTGTCATTAGAGAAGGCTCAGAGCAGCAGGCACTAATTAGCAGTGTGGTGTTCTCCAGGTTGGGGAAGGGGGGATGCCCTGCACATCAATTCCATCATCTTTTAAAAATATTCTATCCCAGGGAATGAGTTTGTTCAGGTTCTGAACTCAAACAGGATTCTGGTAAAGAAAGAAGAGGCACTATAGAAATCTCTGTATTATTGGGGTGCTCTCCATGACATTTGCTATAGGATCAGAGTTAGGTTTTTCCTTCTCACACCACGGGTCCTGCAAGCACTTCCACTTGGTTACTGGGATGTCAGAGCTGAGATGTGGCCTGTGTTCAGTTACTCACTGGTGTATGGACTGTGCTTCATGCTGAAGATTCCTTGTGCCACAGCAGAGGTGGCAGAAAAACCTGCCAAATTCTCAACCACTGCATCTTCCAGCTTAAACTGACCTCCCCAGGCAGGCTACAAGAGCAGGAACCACAGCACTGCAAGTAATCCAATGCTAACTCCATTCCAAGAGTTAGTGCTGTCAAATTGAAGCCTTACATAAATATGCTAAATAGATTTGTGATGTGAGAGGAGAATTGTGCATGGAGATGAGGAACAGAAGCAGTTTATCGGTACACACAGAGCAGCATAAGGAATGCTCATCCTTGCAGGGACCTATACACCAAATGTGCTTTTTAAATGTGATAATTCATTCACCTGGAAAAATTATGTTATCCAGCTGCTAGAAGTGACAGCTAACAGAGCATGCTTTGGGTTTTTGGAAGGATACAAGCAGGGGAATCACAGGAAATTCAGTAGCACTTGTGGAAATATTGGAAAAAGACATTCAATTCTAAAATACCAACCTGGTATATAAACCTGGTAGCTTAGTATTATAAATCAGGTTGTTCATAGGACTAAAATTAAAAGACTAATTTTGTATATGCTTGATCATACTGTTTGCTATCAACTGTCCCAACAGGTTGCATGATCCAAGCTGGAAAATGCATAAACCTACTTAACTGATGCAGAGTAATGAACTATATTTTTCCTGGGAATAATTAAGCCACACACACAAGGAATAATTTAAAATCAAGCCAGCACACATCACAAGGATGTGTCTCTCATACTGCAGCAATAAAAGCTCAGAAGAGATGGCTTATCTAACACTATCCCCACTCCCCCTCAAATTCTGGAATGCTTTAAGAGTTTACAATTCTATTAGCACAAGGGGAAATAGTTGATTACCTCATTGACAATGTAATCAAGAAGTTCAAAGATTGCCATTGGGGGTCTGCTGTCTGGTCCATAGGCTGAGAAGAAAAGGTAGAAGTGGAAAAGCACAAAGTTACTCTCCTCCTGTGGTAGGAGGGTGTTAAGGAGCTAAGTCATACAATCTATTCTTAATTCTTAACAATCTAATCTATACATGACATATTTTCTTACACATTTACAGGGGAGAAAGAAGTGGAACAGCAAGCAGGGAACACTTCCATGTGAGGAGACTTTGTTTTGAGGTCTGATCCAAACCATTAACTTCACTGTGCTTTGACCAGGATTGCTTCTTAAAGATGAACCATAACAACAGACTGAGATTTTAATGGTGCCTGTGAACAGCTCAGTAATAAAAGGATCTCTGGTCCTTGATTCTGAGATAACTCCTCACACTAAGACTAAGCCAGGTGCCCAACATAACCCTGATTTTTTTTTTTTTAAAGCCCAGTGTCAGGTAAGGAAGACCTTTAAGCTGACAGAGAAATGTATTAGTGAAGAACTGAACAGATGGTGGTGACTTACAGCTCACTGGTCGCCCGGGTGTTCTTTGCCTGGGTGAGGTCTCTGTGACTGGAGAATCTCCCTCTACAGGGCAGCCAAACATCAGCTCAAGCTCCTTAGAGTCAGGAGGAGGAATTGGGTATCTGCCAATGGCCATTTCCACCAGTGACAGCCCCATACTCCATATATCTGATTGCACTGAGTAATGGGTTCCCTGTAGTCTTTCCGGCTACAAAAAAAGAGGAGAGAAAAGTATTATAATAAGAAGGAGAAAAAAAAAAAAAAAAAAAGCATTTTGCAAATGGCTGGATAAAATGAAAGATGAAACTTCAACTTATTAGTATGACATGAGTGATTTATTCCTCTTTAAATATCTCATCTGGAGTTCCAGAAGCTCCCTGAACATTGCCCACCACCACTGCAAGCAACTTGGAGACTTGTTAAAAATGCTGCTATTGTGGTGCTGGTTTCTTTAGCATAACATCCAAATATTGCTGGTTTGTTTCTTTAGCTTAATATCCAAATGTTGCTGGTTTCTTTCTTTAGCATAATATCCAAATGCTGCAACTATTAATGATGATGGGCTAATTAAAGAGCAGGAAAGCTAAACTAGTAACAACAACTACAGATTCCCCTGGTTTCCCTGAGAAGCTCTTCTTGGTTTTCTATTCTGGGAAGGAAAGGGAAGGCAACTGCATTTATTCTATATGGGAAGGTAAATGTATTGATTCTATATGGGTCCAAAAGTGACTTGGCACTCTAGTAATAATCCTATTAACTAGAAAGGGACAAACAAATCCTAAATAGGTTATATGCACATGATACTGCAAGTATTACAAAAATATATGGAGGCAAGACAGCAGATTCAGCTAAAAATACATTTTGTATTGTCTTTAGGAGGCTTGAACACTAGAAACATACTTAGGTCTGAGATTTTTGGTCAGTTCGATCATGCTTGAAAACATATCTGGTTATTCCTGGTCACATAGCTCTAAAGCTCCTCAGTTTTGATCAGTGTACCCATCTTCTGTTTCTGCCTAAAGAACTAAAATATAACATCAGTCTTTTAACTCCTTTTGTTTCATTTTACACTTGCTTTCTCAGTACTATGTTGCATGCTGAATTTGGCTTTTGCAATTTTTAATCCATGGATCTACATCCTTGGATCCATTTTTACTAAGGCTTCTCAAAGAACTTTCACTTTGCTTGGTCTGTGACATACAGTGACAGAGAGCAAAGCTAAATCTCAGTCAGTAAAAACAATAAACTGAAGAAAGTTGAAGGTAGACAGCACTTCACGTTCACTCCTTCTAGCAGGAGGGAAAGCCAGGGGTATGTCAAGGGCCCAGAAGAGATGGAGCTGTGAGGTTTTCTGCTAATTAGCAACAGCCCCTAGATGTACGTGGGGACACAAGCCACAGTTTGATTTCAAGTATGTTAAAAACATTAAGTGACAAAAGGAGAGCACTGCCTCTGGTGTTGAAATGCAGGTCCCATGCTGAGGAGCAGCAGCTTTGTTATGCTTTTTCCCTTGAAGCTGAAGCCCACACACTTTCAATCCCACAGCAGAATCTCTGAATGCTCTGATTGTACGAGTTAATTGCTTGTATGCTGAACAAGGTGTGTATATTAGAGACCTGTGATTTCCATTAACTGTGACCTTCATGCAACAAAGACTATCTGAAGAGCGAGTTCCAAGACATTCCTCATATGCAGGGATAAAAAGCAGCCTGTAAACAGCCCCAGATCAGCTGCTGTGGCCTTGCCCACACATGCTCCCTCCTTGCTGCAGCCAGGTTGGGTTCCTGGAAGCAGCCACAACAGGAGCGAGGCAGCAGCTTGTGACTAAAGCAAAATGTTGGGAGTGGAGAGAAAGCTGCACTTAAGCAATATAAACCAAAAACACTGAGCTTTTTTGGAGACACATGTACACAACCCCCAAATGCATTAACTGATGGGATTCTGCAATGCAGACACAATTGCATCCCTCTTGTAGTGTTAAACATTCTGAGTCGCTTGCCTTTTCTTGCAACAGTTCCTTCCCCCACACACCCAATCTGATATGACACAGGAATATTCCTGGAATGCAGGAATGAGCAGCAGTAGTAACAGCAATGGCTGGGTTCCTGTTTGATTGCTGGAATTGGTTAGAACAACCCTACCCTAACATCCAGTAAGCTCAGAGCTGTAAAATCTGCTCTTACCGACATGTAGGAGCGGGTGCCAACGAAGGAGTTGGCCATGGAATCTATCAGCTGTCCACTGACCCCAAAATCACACAGCTTGATCTCACCCCTGGAGTTTACCAAAATGTTAGATGGTTTAACATCTGGGAAAAAAAAAAAACAAACAAGTGATTTATAATAGAGAAAATGGGAAATTTGACAATGAAAGTAATGTGAAAGGAGAATCACCACGTGTCTCCCTTTGCTTCCTTTGTAAGGATGCCACAATTTTATCCCTTTTCTAGGAATCCTCAGAGAAGAGATTTGATTCCCTACCCACCTATTTAACTAAAAAATTTTTTTTAAATTTCAAGTGCAAAAAGGCTGGTTGAAGTTTTGATTTCACCACATTTCTTGGCCTTCAAGTTTGAGCATCTACATCCTCCTTGCAACGACTTAACCTTTGAGATAAATCTGAAAGTGTACATCAGCATAGCTCCTCTTTAATCATGTTCTTTTGCCTAGAAATAATCAGTAACGAAGCCCTAGATATTTATTTTACAAAGGTCAATGAACTACAGTCACACCATCACCCTTAATTTAGCCTTCATGTGCACATAAGCATAAATCATCCTCAACAAAACAGGTCCTGGAGTGTGTTCTTGCTGTTCTGGGCTTTGTTCAGGGTGTTTTGGGAGGGGGTGGGTGGTCTTGGTTTTGTTTGTAGTTGAAATTCTTTTAAAAGCTCTGAAAAAAAAATAAATTATTGAAATTCTGCATTTAAAAATACTTGGAGATTGTTTACCTGTGATAGAACCCTGCCATGATTTTAAATCCATCACTTCTTCTAAATGGCAATTTAATAAGGGCCACTGGTAGCTAAGCAACTAATAACAGCTCTTTGTGCATGGAAAGGACAGAGAACAATTGTTTAGGATTTTTTTCATAGCTGTAAGAAGTGTTTTTTAATCTATCATGTTGCTTAGCTGGTCATTACCAATGCATTAGCAAGAGAAGTAATCAACAGCTCCAATCTGCAAAGTAATACTACAGAAAAAAGGGGACTACAAACTGGTTTTGAGGCTGAGCTGAGCTTTCCCCATCAGAATTTCACTTGAGATTCTGCTCTTCAAGAGGAGATCCAGAAGCCTGTTGTCTGCAGCATATTTTCATCTGCTTTTCACTTTTAAACGTAACTACATTCCAGGTAGCTTTCATTTTGGTGACTGAAAACAGACCTTAGTCTGCCATGTTAACAGGATGTCACTGGAAATATTATGAGCCCTCATCACTAGGAAAAGATCTCCATGCAGAAGGTTGTGCCTCACTAAAGATCCAAGGAGTTTGGAAATCAGGACAAAACTATATTGCAGCCATTCCTCCCTCCAACCCCCTTTTATTCAAGCTTTTATTTGTTCTTTAAAGTGATCTACTTTTGGAAATTGTGGCTACCTTTTCTGGTTCCCAGAATCTTTTCCAGGTAACTGGAACTGCCCAGGCACACTGGAAATGTGATCATTGAGGGATCTGCAAGTTCTTCTGGGCTGAGCTGCAGGACAGTGAGCCTACAGCTTGTCTGCTTTGGGTGGAGTGAGGGTCAGCCCAGGGAAAATCCCCACAGTGACTAAAAAACTGCTCCCTGGCCTTCACTGGAAGTCCTGCCTGTGGACATCTTTCTACTGCAAAGAAAATCCCAGCTGCTTTTGACAGGTACAGTCTCTCTCCTCATGAAGGCGGAAGAATATGTGCATGTATTGTGTGCACTACTTTTAATTCCCCATCCCTCAGAAAATCCCTGGCTTACAAACGCTGCTCTCCTCAGATTTTAATCCTATGAGAGCAGCTGAGGTACTGGGCTCTGTGCAGAGCTGTTTATCAGGCAGGAATCAGAATGTTACTCATTGATTAACTCTGGGAAGGGCTTTGGTAAGAAGAGATTTTAGAGGTCTTCTGGGCACACAGCTCAACCTTCTGCAGGTTCTGCCTCCTCTTTGGCTACTTGAGACCTCACCACGAGCACACTTCACACTGGAAAGGAAGAATCCAGTCTAGGAGCTTGATTTATCAGCTTGAAATTCCAGCAGGGGCAAACCAAGAAGAAATATAAACAAAACCTAAGCAGATGGTGCAGTGAAGCAGGCAGCAGAGATCCCAGCTACCCAGGGATCTGGCACCTCCACTTCTGTGTAAAAGCAAGGTGGAAACCAGAATGTAAGATATGCAGAGCCTGAGCAAATTTAGATATGGCCTCAAGATTTGAGCTGCTTATCTGGGCACATCTACTGGTTCAGAACAAAGACATAAATCCTTGCTTATCTCTACAGCTCATGAATACTTCATGTTCATAATTAAATGGCAAAAAAATAACATCAGCATTCCACCAGCAGTGAACTAAACATTCTCTTCCTAGCCACCTTACATGCTCTAGAATCCACCTGCTCTTTTGAAGACAACTTTGGATGTTTCTCCAGCTGATGAGCAGCACAGCAAATCGTGACTCCTCACTTCACTTGCTTTCCCCTGAGCATTTTTATTTCCCTTGCAAGGGTCCCAGTGTGATCAGTGTGATGTTGGAAGGCTGCTCTCTTCCCACCCCTCTGAAGCAGCACGTTATGCTAACTCAAGTCTGAGCACTTCAGCAGTTTCTCTGGAAACCAGAGATGTGTATTGCCAACTAGAACAGGAATGCCAAGGCACCCTGCAAAATGACTTGCAAGAAACACACGTGCTCTTCCTCTCTAGATTTGTCTGATACATAAGTGAAGGATTTAAATTCTAAAGAAAATTAAAGGACATTTCATACACCATCCCAGGCAACCTTACCCTGGAAGACACTCCTGTGAATTTTTGCCCTATGCCAATGTCTTAAACCCTTTGTTTTACTGTCCCACACTAATGCCAAAACCTCCCTTGCACTGACATCCTCAACTGTCTCAACACCAACATTCAGACTCTCACTCTCTATGCTCTTTTTCCAAGAAAATCTCAACCAAAGTCATATTGAGCCATAAAGGACATATTTAAATCTTCAATGAAAGTGATATTCAAGAAAAGTTATATTTCTCTCACCTCTATGCATTATTTTATGCTTCTCTCTCAGGTATGTGAGCCCTTTTATTACCTAAAGACAAATAGAAAAAGAAAAATATTAATTTAGGAAACAGAAGAGATAATCACGTGCTTTGTCTGCACAAGAATTCCCCTTGAATGCAACATAACAGAAATCCCAAAATGTATCACTGCAAGTCAGTAAGGGCTGGAACCCCTCTCCTATGAGGACAGGCTGAGAGAGTTGGAGTTGTTCACCATGGAGAAGACTTCAGGGAGACCTGGTGGCCTTTCAGTATCTGAAGGGGGCCTACAAGAAAGATGAGGAGGGACTTTTCACAAGGGCTTGTAGTGATAGGATGAGGGGGAATGGGTTCAAACTGGAAAAAGGGAGATTTAGATTAGAAATTAGGAAGAAGTTTTTCACTCTGAGGGTGGTGAGACCCTGGCACAGGTTGCCCAGGGGGGTTGTTGGATGCTCCATCATTGGATGTGTTCAAGACCAGGTTGGATGGGGCCTTGAGCAACCCGGTCTAGCGGGAGGTGTCCCTGCCCATGGCAGGGGGGTTGGAACTAGATGATCTTGAAGGTCCCTTCCAATCCAAACCATTCTGTGATTATTTTATTTCAATCTGTACCTCCAGCTCAAGCTACAAGAAGAGTCAACCAACCCCTTGCTGGAAGTTTTGCATTAAGAGCTCGTTGCCCAATAGATATGAAGACATAACATTCAAAAATGTTTAATGCAGTGTTAATTCTGTTCTTATTCAGAAACATCAGCTGATCCAAAAGCCAAAACTGAAAAGCAAAGACAATAGAACGTGTCACTCATTCCAACGCCCTGAGCTACCAAATAACAACACGTACAAAGGCTGCTTTTGAAAAGAAAGCACCATACTCAGAAATCTGGTAGCATTCCCCTCTCCCACATCCTCCAGTCCTGAAGTGTCAGCTTCCTGGAGCTGGGATGACCCCAGGGAGACCCCAGTGTCCCCACTCCCAGCCTCGGGGCGATGCACACTTACCGCAATGCTCACTTTGCCCAGGATCTGCTCTGGAATCCTTCCAGCCTTCTTCAGCACTTGGTCCAAGGAGCCACCATCCTAATAATAAAGGTTTGGATAGTCAAGCTTTAATCAAATTACTCTAGAACATTTCAAGCAAGACTGTAGCTCGAAACTTAAATTTGGTGAGAAAAAAAAGTGCTGCTTTTCATGTTGGGATTTAACTTTGCTATGGTGCAGATCAGGAAAAATAAATCATTCCCCTGCAGGAATTAGTCAGTTTGATGTTTATTTTAAGCAAACATTTGGCCACTAACAACATCCACTCAAATAAACACTTTGCACAATGATCTTCCACACTAGCACTTCCATGGATTGGATCTGGTTAAGGAAGTTGTGTCCACAAATAGCTGTCAGCCAAGGATTAGGGATTTCACAGATTTCTCTTTTAGTCCAATGCATTAGCATGCACTTTTAGCTTGTCACAGCCATCCCATGATACTCTCTCCCCTTCCAAAAACAGAATGAGGGCTGAAGCATCATAGAAGACTTTAAAATCCTGATTATGGGGATGAAAATTCACCAGACTGGAAAAGACTGAGTTATTTTCCTGAATGCAACGTGTGCTGGTGGCACTCCATGATCACAATTCCACCCAGACCCATGTTCCCCTCATCTCCCAGAGGAGATCCTGCACATGGAAGTTGTCCTCTCTTAGTTCTGCACATCCAGGGTGACTCTCTCAACTCCCAAGGATGGAGGGTTGATTTGTCACAGCTCTCAAGAGCAACAAACTAGGAAGAAATGGTTTTCAAGTTTCCCAGTAAGTAATGGTCTTGTTGATCTTACCAGGTTAAATCAATCGAATGCATGAACACACCCCCCAAAGTCAAATATATTCCCCTGTTGCTAAGAGCTTTTGAGAAGGGAAAATGTAAAAAAACAACCCAGCCACTATTTTTAGCAACTGATTGAACAATAGGCTTGTGCATAACTTTGAGATTCTCTAAAATAGAGAATATATAATCAAAGAAGAAATCAGAAAAGAAATTTTAAGACCACAACAATATCCTGATGTCCAGAGGAGCGTTTATCTCACAGTACTCAAAATAAAAAAAAATTCCACTTGAGAAAGTAACTGCCTTCTGCCTTCACCCATCTTTTGGAAGTTCACATCACCATTTATACATGAAAGATCAAAACTAGAATGCAAAGTTTTATTATTCAAGGACTAAAATCTGAAACTCTTAGGAGAATAAAAGTATATAAATAGTTATTTGATCACGTATTTTTGTAAAAAAACCACACCCACATACAGCACACAGTTAAAAATACACCAAAAGAAAAAATACTTCTATCTATATCTCTTGTGTAAGCAGCCTGTGCTACTGGGCAGCTGTCTCTGCTGAGACACTGCTATATTAACAAAGATTTTGTGCAGAAAAACACTTTTATTTCCCCCCCACACCTCCCTGAGGACCAGCTCCAACCCTAGAAGAGGCTGAATACAACTCAATTGCCTACTGCTGGCTGCAACCTTCAGTGTGTTTCAGGAGCAGACTCCAACCTTTCTGCCTGTTAAATACCTGCTGCTAAGCAAAGTTAGGCATTGGCTTTAAATGTATGTACCTAAAAATACCAAACACTCAAACCTTCAAGTCCTCTGCCTTTGCCACCTCCAACTTTTTGTTCATATTCATACTTGGGTTTTGTAACTCTCTGCTAAAAATGAGCCTTTTGACTGGCAGTAACTGCAAGAAAGATACCTACAAAAACTCTGGAGATCCTCATCTTTTATCCAGAGGGAGGCCAAAAGCTTCCACCTAATGATCTGCATTAAGCCAACAGCTTAATGCCTTAAGAGTATAATTTAAATAATACTTCTTTTCTATTTCATATCTTACTGATCAGTTGTTCTATGTGTAAAATCTTGTGTCCAGTCTGACTTGGACCAGAGGTTTTCCTACTGCCTTCTCTGAAACTGGAACCTACTTTCAGACACATCATTCCCTGCTTAGGGAGCTGCAAACCTTGATTGTTGTTAGTTTTCCTCATTGACAAATAAATTGAGGTTGTTTAGGCCTTTTATTTCTATGTGGAATTCAGCATCACCATCTCTCTTTAGGTACATGTTAATGCACACTCTTTGTTCTTTCAGCAAGTGCAGCTGTGCACATTTATGACAATTAATAACATATTGCCAAACAATGCCCAGAATGGTCATTTTTAACACCTATTTTCCTATTTTTCATTATTCTTTTTGATTTGGAGAAACTAAGTTCCCTGTAATTCCCACTAGTCATTTGTATTTTGGGGTATGCACACCTTCTATGCAGCCAGCACATGCTTAAAAATTGGATCATGATCACTTGTTCCTAGGCAACCATCGATTCCTTCTAAAAATTTCCGTAAGAGAAGACCAGAGAAGCATTAAAACAATCACTTGTACTTTCCAGAAAAAAATATAAAGCTTTCTCTACACAGAAACAAGTTTTTTTCCAAGGAAAAAAAAATTTTAAAAAAGGTTTTCAGATTTATTGTACTTCATATTGTTAAAAACATCCTCTGCTAAGCGAGTGAGGCAAAAATTTGACTGACCTTTAATTACAGAAAATTTACTTTTAGTGTTTGGCTCCATCTGGTTAGAGAAAGGCAAACAGATGTCAAGAAGAAAGTGTACTTTTGTATTAAAATGAAGCACAGTTTTAAATATTTTTGGCATTTAAAAAGCTGCACCAGAGCCTTCTGGGCTTGTTTACTTCCTGTGTGCTACTCTTTATTTGTATTTTCTGTGAAATTTGAAAAAAGGAGACAAACTATGGATTCATCTGAATAAGAATTATTAGATTCTCATTATCAGAGCTACTAAGGATTACACAGCTGGAGCATCAGAGTGATCTGGTCTATCCTGCATAAAACCAGAATTAAACCCCAATCAGAATGAATGTCTAAGCAGCAGAAATGGGTAAATAGTTTTAAATAAAACAAGAAGGATCATGGATAAAGGAGAAGCCATTGGGAGGCTCCACTTGTACAGCTTCAACTTCCATAGAAGAGTAGATATTAAAGAAGGGGATAAGACAGATCAATCTCAACCTCAGATCCGCAGAGTAAATCTGAAAGATAATATTTAATTCTTTATCCATGCAGAAAGATCGTTGTCACCTGAAGTCCTGTGGACACCCAGCTTTTGCATTAAGGATCTGTGAATAGACTTATAGACTGATGGACATATAAAAACCAAGGTTTTTATTTACTCACCATGTGTTCCATGCAAATGCTGATTTCTCCATCACTGTAAAAGGCCCCATAAAAGCCCACTATGTATGGAGAGTTGCACTCGTGTAGGACTTGCAGCTCACGAATGATCTGGTTTCGAATGGCTGGCTTGATCTCCAGGTGAATTAACTGTAAAATAATCCACTCTGGGTTATTTTCTTAGAGGTAAAGGACCATTCAGAAAGAACAGGTTGTTCAGAGAGGTTTTTCAATACCTAGTTGGATAAGGGTCTGAGCAGCCTGCTCTGATCTCAGAGCTGCTTTGAGCAGGAGGTTGGACCACACGACCTCCTGAGGCCCCTTCCAACCAGAATTATTCTATGACTTAACTGTAAAATAATCCACCTTTATTTTCTTAGTGGCAAAGAGAAAAGACAACACTACAATACAGCAGGAGAAAGCTGAAACACCAGCACCTGTGAAAAGGCAGGATTTCCATCTCTTCTTTTCACAAAATACATCTCTATCAGAAACGTTTTGTTCCAGCACATTTTCTCCACTTATCTGGTTTTTAGGGATAGTTCAGAAACTGAAGGTCTTTGTGTGGAAGAAAAGCCATGAACAAATGTCTAAAGGAGCTGTCTCAAAGACTTGCTGCCTCAGAAGCAGCTGCTGAAAAATATCTGCATAGGTGTTTGTAAAGCATTAGTGGAAGGACTGAGCTGAGCCTCAAAGTAAAAACTCCCCAAACAATCTAAAACCAAAGGGGAGATGCCATAAAATACTTTGCTTCACTAGACTGTTTCTTTCATACAATACAAATAGTGTATTTCTTTTGTGAAAGGGAAGATTAAGAGTCATTATGAAAATAAGATTTTAGTCAATAGATGAAAGAAAAACTGCACTTCAGCAAACATCTGAGTTGCATCAAATATTAATGAACCGGGGCAAAATTTCCTGTTAAACCCACAGTAGGTGGAAAAAAAGAAATCAATTAAATTGATTTAGTTGCAGAAAACCTCAGTGATCTGTACATTGGGTAATTCTCACACCTCAGAAGTGGGCATTTTTCTTTGCTTCTCTCCAAACTGTCAGTGTGCTGAGCACAATTAGTCATAAACTCAGCACATGCACATTTTTCTTTAGCTTTGCTGAAGATGACAGCGTACTCTGCTTCAAAAAAAGAAATACCTGAAGTTTTTCAACTTCTCAATTTAAAAAAAAAAAAGCATGTTTTCAGTGTAGTATAACAATGGGATCTAGGATTTGAGTGTGACCTGTGTTCTCTCTCCCAGTATCATCCAGAGGCCCTGTTCTGGTCTGCAGCTGTTAAGGAAGATCTTAGGACAGGTGATTTCTTCTCCATTCCTCTAAACATACAGCCCAGAATACAGGATATTGTCACCTTTCCCTAATTTCTGCCTTTCAGTAACTTCTTTTAGGCCTTGTACTCAGTGAGTCTGCCACATTTTCTTATCAAAGACATATCCAGCCAAAAAGATCCTATTTGTCATAATGGGGAAAAAAAAAGGGGGGGGAATGAATGCTATCCTTTCACTACTAACATGGGACACTACTGAAAAACTGGGAAGTTTAGGATAAACAAGTGCAGCCTTTCCTACTTCTTGAAACGTATCAATTTAGCTGGAAGTTGGCACTAATTAGTCATTTTTTGGGTGTGTCATCCCCACTTATTTCTCCAAATAAAGCCACTGTATTTCAGAGAACCTCCTTCATAAAAATCTTCCCCAAGTTGCAATTTTTGAGGCACTCACTTTCCTTGCCATGATGAGCCCAGAAGGCTTGTGAGATACTTTGAAGACCACACCACCATTGCCTGCTCCCAGCTCACTGATCTTCTCAAAGTCATCATCCTTCAGCTCTCCCACTTTTTGTTTCTGGGTGAGGAAAGCTTCGAGGCGCTTTCGTTGCTGTTCATCCAACTCCAGCTCTTCCAGCTTCTTCTGAAGTGCTTCCAGATTTGTCCTGCACAACAGAGAAAGAACAGGTCAATTAAGCTGTTTGAGCTTACCCAGTGCTGCAAGAGAAAGACCAATAGAGCACTGAGGTCTGATTAAATCAGACATTTTTGCACCTATATACATTATCTAGAAGGACCCTACTTGTACAGTGATCCTCATGAGACATTACTGGCACTCTGATTTAAATAAATAGTATTTTATTCCGGATAAAACAGTGACATGAGCACAAACAGGTGACACCCATCTTTGAGGTTCTGTTCAGATTTAAACATGTTTCTTCTCACTCCCTCCAGGAGTGGCTCAATGACTCAGCACTTATGATGAGAGAGCTCACAAACCACAGCACATCACACTATTTTTAGTTCTGCATCTTCATGGATTGTGTTGGGAGCTCCTACAGAGCTTATCTACTGATCTTCATGTACCTATAACTAATAATCCATTTGGAAGCTTCTTACTTAGATATCTGTAAAAGTTTTAAAAATACAGCCACTGGAAACAGAAGTTGTTGGGGGTTTTTTTTAGTTTAACTGGGGAAAAGAAATAGCTCAAAGGTTTTAAACTTTTTTTTTGTTTAAGGGCACATCTACTAGAAAACTAGGTTTAACATCATTAAACAATACAAAAGAAAAAAATATAAAGCTTTAATCAGTAGTGAGATTTGGGACTACAGGCAGAAGTTCAGTTTCCCAGAATGATCCCCTTCAGACCCTATGAAAACACTTCAATAATATGACAATTTAAAAGCTCATTTAAAGTTTCCCTGTTTCCAACTGCAAGTTGCTGCATGAGTAAATATTTAACAGCAAATATCTGTTTTGCTTAGCCAAATTTAATGCAATGTTCACAGTGTTGCTAGGACAAAAAACTTGAGGAGCAGAATCTACTTCTTGAATTTAACCACTTCCTGGTAAAAAAATAATAATTCCATTTCACCAATAATCAAAGAAGCTGTTTCTAATCATCACTTCCTAAAATGTCAAATATGCTGTACAAAGAAACATTCTCTGAATGCCCAGTTGAGAAGATACAAGGTTGGTTCTCCAATCTTGGTTTAGCTGTATGTAAATTCTGAGGCAAATAAAAATGTAAATATTCACAGCTCTTCCTTACTACATAATCACTCTGCAAGTTCAAGAGATGACACACCCCTACTCCACTTATCAGTTTAAATATGTCAGACAGGATGCAATTGCCAGGCTAACTTAGGAAGTGATAATGCTCAGAAGAGCTAAATAGAGGAAATAAAAGAAGCCCTTTGGAAAGGGGAGTTCTGCTCAGGCTGTTGGGACATTTCCACCATCCAAGCATAAGATCACCAGGCAACACTTGTGAGCAGGTTTCACAAACCACTCACCCTGGGCAGATGTAATTTGGCATGGCTGCTCAAAACCACAACAGTCAGGGGGTGAATTTTGAGGTCCTTACTCTACTGCAGTTGTATTATCATAACTGTCTCTATCTTACTATAAAAATAATTTCCTTCTGGTGCAGATTCTTCATTTTCAGGCTATCCTCCAAAGAGGAACATACTCTTATTTCTGTCCTTTACACCAGCATAATCACCCTGGAATACAGTCATACAACAGATGAGAATTTCCCTGGGTAGATAACGATGGTTTATAGGAGCATTTGAGTTAATCTGACTTACACATTTTGTTTTAAAGATGAACCATTAAAAGACAGACATTTCTGAAACCTAATTTCTAAAATGCAAGCCAGAAAGCAGATTAATCATGGGATTATTTTTTTTAACCCTCTCAAATGAGCCCAGTAAGCAAACAAATCCTACAGTAAAACCTAGAACAATAAAAGCTGGATGCAAACTCTATTTCACCCTAGAAAATTACTGGTAAGAGAAGATGGAACTCATGTTTTTCACAGATTCTTTCAAACCCTACACAGCTAGCAGAAATGGAGAGCAGAGATCCCTGGTATTTTGGGGGCCACCAACCAGCAGAGTATCCTTCAAATATTTCTTTATATTAGAAGCAGAACAACTTTACAGTTTATGTTTAGGCATTAAAATTAAACTTTTTCATGGGGCCTTTTACCTGCTCTTACCCTGTGCTTATATTAAAATCATAGCTGCCTACAAACCATATTAATGAGGTAGTTCTACTGGAAATGAGTTTTGCAGATCTGTTATTCTGTATGGCTGCTTTAAAGAAGTTACAGTCAGGACTATAGACAGGAGCTCAGCATCCACCACCTGGATCTGACTTTCAAAAGAAGCCAAGACAATTTAGAGTATACAACAGAATTTGATAGAATATCCAAATAACTTAGCAGCAGCAGCTTGCTGAATTAAGTTAAACATCTCTGAAATACAAATATATCAAGCTCCTAAACATAGTATTTCAATATTAAATGTCTTTTAATATATAGGGTTAGATTTTCAGAGGAGCTCAGCAACACCTTTAGCTCTCCCTGAAGTCTGCATATGGACTGAAGGCCAAAATGGAACTAAACTCTCCCCCAGAAAAATCTGACCTTAACAGGAAATTTCAGTTTCCTTTTAAAACTCTGGTCCAGTAAGCCAGAGCAACAAGTGATCTTTATTTACACATTGCAGAAGGAACTTGCTGTCATTTAGGGATTACTGAGGAAGGCAGGGCTGCTCATTTGGAAAAATAAAGAAACTAGGGGCAGAAACAGGATGCAACAAGGCTTTTCTTGCTCTGTTTGGAGACAATGCAGAGATGCCTGAGCGCATGACTCAGAGCAGACAAAATGCCAGTGTGAGGAAACAAAACAGTCACACTGATGCTTTAGCAACAAAAATAATTTCTAGGAGAGTATTTATCACATCTATGTTAATCTAATGTACATCTGTATGAAGTTTGGAGGTTTTATGGTTACATTGCTCTTCTCAATCTCCATAAACTTGGCATTCACTTAAAATACAGACATTTCCCTGCTTGAAAGAATAAATGATTGTTGGGGTTCTTGCTCAAACACTATTCAGAAGATTTCAAAGGCTCTCATAGAAAAGTGTTAGACCCATCAATCTCAGCACATCAGGTTTCTCCATCTGGAATGTGGCCACCAGCAAAATCACCAGAATGTTCTGAACTCTACTGGTAAAAGCTTCATTACTTCCACTGACGTGCACGGCAATGACAGCAAGGAAATCCTCAGATCTCACTTGAATTCTGCAGGACCAATACTCTAGCTGTAAAGTAAATTAATTTGAAGATTTTTATGAAATATATTAACCCCATGAATGCATTGTCAGAATTACTATTCAGACCATAACTACAAGTAACATGCCCAGTTAGTTTTATGATATTTGAGTGACAGACATGAGGACAGAATTGATTTTTTTCATTCTGGCCCTTTCCTTGAAGCCTTAAATATTAATCAAAGGTAAATAGATACATTTTTTAAAAAGAATGTTTGTCATCAAAATTGGTGGTGGTAACCTACTCTCAGTACTTCTAGGAGGTAGGACTTAGGTAGTTTAAGTTTTGAACTCAAACTACTGTAAGAACACCTCCTGACCAGTAACTATGACTTATCTGGACACTTCCCATACAAAAGCATCACAGGCAAGCTCCAGTGCAAAGCACATACAGGAACAGGCAGACAACTAAATTATTGCCTAGGAAGCTTTGCAAGTGAAACTAAACCAACACCTACAAAATAGGGAATACTTCAGTCAGTCCATCACTAGGACACCATGAAAACATTAAGGAAGCTTTGGTAGCTAGAAGTGGCAGCACGCTCCTGTGCTAATGTCTGCCTCCAGAAGGAGTAAAATCTCCTATCAAACTTTTATTCAGAGACAAAGATTCCTATTAAAATTCATCACCATTACCTGCTGCAGTCTTGGAGTTGTTTTGTCACTGTCAGAGCACTCCGCCTTTGCCAGGGTTCCATCAAAGCAGGAGATCATCAAAGCACCTCAGTGCTCTGCGAGCACTACAGCAATAGGTTATCATTTAAATTTATTGCTATCAGGTTTAAAGCCAAGCACATACTAAGCATGCTGCACCAGGGAAAGAATCCAGCTTTTGTAACATGATCAGCTGAATGAAGCCACAGGGAGGTCAGTGCTGCTTTCTCCATTTGTTAAACAGTGTGATTTCACAGAACACTATCAATAAATATAGTCTTGCTCAGCTAGCAGGAATGGATAATGTGCTGTGTAGCCAGCAGAAAATAATGCTGTAAGAAGTGTAGGGTCCTCACTGCTGGACTTTACATACAACTATTACAAGATCTCTCTTCCAGACTAAATGGAAAGTTTAAACAAAACACACACTACACTCAGGGCAAGATTTTGGGGGAGTTGTCTCTTTGTTTTTCCAGGTATCAGGTGCTGTACAGAGGGAAATGGCTCAGCCCACATCTGTTCAGGTAGGATCCTTCCTATGAAGTCAACATTACTACTTCCTTCTTGTGCTGAAGGAAGTGCAGTGACAGCTCAGGGTCCTCTGAATCATGCAGCACTTCTGCAACCTCAGAAGCTTAAAAAGAGCACAGAACAGATCTTAATCTGAGTGTGGTCTCTTGCTAAACACACACAACCACACCCCAGCTCCCCACAAAATGGTGGCCCTCTGACACGTACAGAGAAACCTCACCTCTATTGCTGTCAGCTTCCACTGGGCAAAAGCCCCAGTTTAGAGGCCAGAAGCCAGTTGCAATCCTGGGGGAACCCACATCCAGCCCTTCTGCAGCGAGTCTGGGGAATATCACTGAGGTTAGAGAGGTTTTCCAAGGAGAATCACAGCTTTTCAGACTTTTCAGTCTCAGTGCCACCACACCTGTCCAGAAGCTCATCAAGACCTTCAGAACTGTCTCACCTACCCCAGTATCTTACCTCCTGATAAAGGCCAAAAGTGAATGCTCAGGAAAGGGAAAAAAAAAATAAAAAATTACTGGGAAGCAACACCTTTAGTTACTGCTGGACTGAATGCTCTGTTCTCTGCTCCTCAGATGGTCTTAATCCATAAACTCCTGAATGGACAAGGTAGGTCACAAATGCCAGGTTAACAGGGCACTCTAAGCCTATCATACTGTTCCCTTAATGCTTGGTTGTGGGTTTTTTCTGACCTTTTGCCCTGATTTATAACCACCATAAGCACATACATATGAGAGGTGGGCACCATAAGAACACATCAGTGAGTTAGAGGATACTGAGCAGTACTGGGCAGGAGAGAAGAACAGGGTGCTCTAACCCTACACACAAAGATGGGCAGGAGGCAAGAAGAGACTCCTCAGCTCATGCTTTTTGGGGGCAGCCACCCCAGCACTGAAAAAGGCACTCCTAGAAGAGACACAAGAACATTTTAGAGCACATTTGCTCTTTGAGGCAGTAATGAGAAGCAAAATGCTGCCTTTAGTCTGCTACTACATAACATCATAAAACCAGAAAATAAATCCTTACTCTTAATTCAAACTAATAATACTCCAAATCCTTGAGAGCTTTTTTAATTCACATTAGTGATAAGTTAATCATATACTCATGCCTAAAGGCAACATTAAAGCTGTACTCAACCCTGAATTCTCTACTCGAGAGAGGGAAGAAAAACATGTGGCAGAGGAGAAAGTCTGACACGGTCTTTAAGAGCAATTTGTCAAATGGATGTTCAAAGTTATTACTATCAGCTTTGCAAGCTGAACAATTAGTATGAGTGAAGGCAGAAAGCAGCACATTCATTTTCAGCTCTACTGTCATCCAAGGATACAGGCTCGGGGGCTGTTTTCCAGCACAGTAACACTTTCCCCAAGCCTACACAACTGTCAATTTAGAGCAGAAAGTAGGCACTTCACTCCATAATTCCCATGAACAGCCTCAATCAGGGAGCTGAAATCAAGTGTTAAGAACATGAAGACATTCTGTGGTTTTGAAAAGACAGACTATTTAGCATGAGCATGTCAAACCCGGGCAACAAGACACATTTTATTTAACTTTAACAAAGAACAGTTCAGAGAAGGTGGAAGATAAGAGTAATTCCAGTAGTCCCCCAGCTGACTGCACAGGTCTCTCTCTCTGAGCTAACTCCAGGGCAGCCTCATAAAACTTGCAGATAAAACAACAACTCAGAGAGATCCCAACTCGCTGTAAATCCCAAAGAGTCCTGGTTTGGAAAAATACACTATTTTTCAATTCCTGCATATATTTACTTCTTATAATATGTTAGAGGTCCTTCATAAATCACCCTTGAGGTGGGATATATGATTGCCCAATATACCTGCTCAGTTTACAGCATGAGTTTTTAATATCTGAAAATACTGCTCTATTTTACAATGCAAGAAGTCAGGGCAGGGCATATTTGGAGTTTTAATACTGCCAGAAAAAAAATTATCCAGTAAGAGGCAAACAATTTGAATTAGTCTAGCAGAATACCTTTTTAAACAGAACAATACTTTTCTAATATATACTTTTTGCTAAGAAATAGATTTTAATCAATACAAGATTCCTCATTTTTTCTAAAGCTGGAAGGTATCTTTTAAAGAAGAAAATAAGTGATACAACTTCAAGTCTCCTGTCTAGTCCCCAACCAATGGAAATCCAAGTTCTCAATTTCTTTCATAAATTTCTGTGCACCTACCACTGATTTTTCCTGGCCAGCACCACACACAACCAGAACAAAAGGACCACAAGGCAATTAATGCTTCCTTATGGACACAAAAAGGAACTTATTTATCAGGTATTTCAAACAAGACAGAGAATAAATAGAAGTCATAAAATTCTGATCACGAGTATTCACACAAGTCCTGCTTTTCCATTGTTTTATGCCTCTGAACTTTGGAGTTCAAGTTAATGACAAAAAAACCCCCAGTATATGCAATATTAATGGTAACAGTATCTTTGTGACTCCCTTATGTGGTAGATACACAGCCTTTGAGAGACACTACAAGAATAAAAAAGATTAAGTTACAATATCAGTTTACATAGCCCATGAAAAAGCCAGGATTAGAATTGACACACCTCCTGTGCAAAAGCTGAGCAAGGAGCACAGAAGCATAAAATTCATGTTAACACATCAGGGACTGGGAAAGAAAAATCACCAGAATGTGCAGATGAAAACACAAAAAAAACCACCCATAAGTGGAATTCACAGAAAGCCATGGATGGAAGGTTTAAATCCTTGCCTGTACTTTAGATAGATGAATTGCATGAACACAGAACATTTGCCACCATAGCCATTTAGTGGAAGAAATTAATTTCTTTTACTTAATGTATGTATAGACTACACCGATACGTATAGAAATATTCACATAGAAATATGTACACATCTATATCCAGATAGATTATTTCTTCAAAAAAAAAAATTGCATTCTGCAATTGTTCTATTTGCTACATTAAACCTGCTGACTCATCTTCCCACCAGATTGGAAAAAGTTCTAGAAAAGCACAGAACAATGCTGAGTTGTAAAAAACACTGAGAAGGAAGAGTTGCCAGGAAGCTTCAATGGTTTGTTTCAAAACCCCCTAAGTAGATTTTTAAGAAGATATTTGTTCATCCAAAGAATCACACACTTCTGCAATCTGTCCTGGTGCTCAGGATGTAAAGTGAAATCATTTGCTTCTATTCTCACTCCTTTTGTATGTGTCATCCAGCCATGGCACCACTTTAGACATCCAAACCCAGGTCCTCAGCTGTCAGGAGGTAGAAGTTCTGCTGGAATTCACTCTCCTCCTGTTCAGACAAGACTTGGGATGACAACAGCTTCTCAAACAGATGTTTGCAAAGAGATACTGAGCACTAAATTAGTCTTTGCCAGTTGTTCAATTCCTGTGGGCAATAACTGGCAGTTAGCCTCCCACATTCGTTCCAAAGTATAATCCAGATTTTGTCTAAGCAATATTGACTAGACATCAAACCATAAGTCAGCTGATTACTGATTTTTAGCAACATTAGTAAGTCTTCAGACAAAAAAAAAATTCCACTATTTCCTTTAAAAAATAAAATTACAGAGTCTTTGGAAGAATGAACCTGCTCCCCAAAGATTTGACAGGTTAGAAACAAACAGTGCCAACTAACAGTGCCTCCTCAAAGAGAGATTTCTGTGTTTTAGCAGAGGAATCTGTGCACTTCATAAAGCCCAGTCAATCCCCAGGGCAATGATGGGAGAACAAATGCAGCTGTACAAAGAGCAGCACAGGCAAGAGGGGGCAGCTTTTCGTACTGGAAAATTTAGAGCTTAAAGGGAATATATGTAGGTTTACCCTAGATAAAATTCCTTCCTCAGTTCATTTCAGAATGTTTGTCCTGGACACATTGAAATATTTCATCAATATCTACTCCATTAACTGGCTGATGTATTCTCCCACAATTTTCATGTTGGTTTTTTAGGTTTGTTTTTTCTTTTAAGCTAGTGCTAAAGCAAAGACCCTTTTCCCAGGTCAACAACAGCAGCGCTGTTATGCCAAATAAATAATTCAACTATATACTGGGTTTACCTAGTCCCTTTCAATCTTTTTTTTTAATTTTTTTTAAGCCTTTTTTGGCTACTCTATAACACTGGGAGGTCTCAGAGGTAATCTGTTCCTCTTGAGATGGAGACCTGAGACTATTCAATTAAAAGATCTGCTACTCAAATTGTTCTAATTACTGTATTTCAATATACCTCAATAGTACCTCTCAGTCCCTGAATATACTGCCACTTAATCCTGAAAAAACCTGGGCTCCTGCCAAAGGAGGTGGCTCTGCCTCATCCTGCCCCTGGCCATTCATTCCTGAGTAACCAATTCAGATAATAAATCCATTTAGAAATGAACTAAAAAATGCTGCACGTCTCCAGCTGGATGATTTCCCTGCTGACGTTCACCATGTGGCTACACCAATGTCTGCAAGCACAAGAGGACAGCCCTCCAAAAACCAACCTGGGTAAATTCTCAGTCAGATCAACATGCACATCTCACTGCAAGAGCTGATACAAGCAAAGAAGCACCAGGAAGACATGGGCACAGCAAGGAGAGGACTTCAGAAGGAGCAGGATCTTCATATGCTCAGGTGTGAAATCACACCTTTGTAACCATCTACAGAATTACTGCTGGAAAGGGCAGAAAAGGAGCCACAAAGTGGTTGTATTCCTATTTACAGCCTGCACTTTCCTAACCTTCCAATCCATGGGAATGCAGCAACATTTATTTCTACATGAAGTTTTTATTTAACTCTAAACCGATTTAGGCTTTTTGAAACAAACAAATCCTTATAATAACAACTAAATGATGCCTCCACTACTGTCATTATGCTTAAACAGAAGTGTAAATACATAACAAGACTTGGTAGTTACTGTCACCCTATTAAGTACCTTAAAACCTTTCCTATGTCCATAATTGTAAACTAAAAGCTGTCTCTCAAGTAACAATAGCACAGGTCAATTTGCCACTTGCATTAATTTCTGTCTTAGTTGTGTACACTTACTTAGCTGTCATTTTTTTCCAGCACCTGCATCCAGAAATAATATAAAAAGTCAGGAAGGTGACACAGGCTCTTACTTTCCACTGCTTTATTATAACAGACCACATTAGCTTCCTAAGTATTATTAAAATGCTATTTCTAATTCAGTGAAGGACCATGCCAGGCTCATGCCCTTTAAAAGAGAGTGCTGTGAGTATGTTTTAATCTAAATGTGGATTATTCAGTGAATAACAAAAAGCTCAGTTTTCTTAGAATTATCTAGCACTTAACTGCCTGCCTAAAATGCATTCTCTCATACCACATGTATTTGTAAGCTTGGTTAATCCTTCATTAGGAGGGGACAAAAAAAGAATTTTGAAGATTGGGGTTTTTTCTTTAAAATATTTACAAGCTTGCAGTAATTCCATGTACATACTCCACAACTGCAATCCAGCCAGATCAGTCATAAAATTCCTGGACCTTCCAGAACACTCCATCCACACAAAGCTCCCCTGAAGTTAAAGGAATCACACAGAGGGGCTGTTCCTCCTCAAAGAACTTGTGATTTTAAAACCAACGGCAAAAATCCCCCTAGAAGAAAGGCAGAAGTGACCCAGCAAATATTAAAGTCAACAACTTTGTGAAAAATCTTCCTTCCACTTCATCTAAACTCACATCCAAGAAAACAAAGAAATTACTCTATAGAGGACAAATCCTCCTGGAACAAGGTCTCCTGGGAAGCAGCCCACTGATTCTGCTGCTCCTCTCATGCCACTCCATTTTACAAGGCAAACTTAAGACCAAAAAAACCCCCAAATCCAAAACAACACTCAAACCCACACTACAGATGATGGGGGATAATCTGCTTTTCTACTCCTACAAAGTCTAAAGTGAAATTCTCTTGTGAAAGAGATTGAAAAGCAGGAAAATGGCAAGATGCACGGTAAATAGGCAACTCTTTATTTTACAAATTGTAACGTCAATTGAAGTTCAAACCAGATTTGCTTAATTCCCAAACTCTTCTTTGACTCTCAAATACAGGTGGCTGCCCTCAGAGATCATACCAGCTATTCAGGGGCTTCCTAAATGCAATTTAAACAGAATAAACAGCAAGAAACAACAAGAAACAGCTGACAAATTAACATTGCAGTTCTTAACCTATGACTGGAATTTGCCAGTCATCATCTTTACAAAATTACTCTTTGGTTTGAATGGTTCTAAGGCACAGATGTATCATTAGTAAGACTTTTTTTAAAAAAGTGAGAACCCAAAACTGCTCATCATGAATGTAAGAACCATCAATAATAGCATCATGCCTGAGAAGCTGTTTCTACTCACAGTTGTCTTTGGACTCTTTCAGGCCACATCCTTGAAAAAAAATAAATAAATACAGTTCCTAAGGTGGTAAGACGACCTTACTTAAGAATTTAGATCTTTAAATTCCTTGCTTGGCCCTGTCCTCCAAAAGCAGAGATCACAACTTAGGCTGGATTTGTGAGATCAAGCATCTATTTGGATCTTATTAAATATCAACCTTAAGAAGCCAAAGAGTTAAAAATCAGTAATAACCTGACATGCCCCCAATGCATTAATAGCACCAGTTGTTTATGTGTCCAGTGATGAGCCATTATAAGACTTCATGTGTCACATTAGCAGAGACCAAAGTTGGGGAACAATAAGGTGCCCCTATTCTGTTCTGCCACCTGAGAGAACAGTTAATTGGTTGTTTAATGTTGTGTTTTCACCCAGGGGTAAGAAAAACAAACACCACAACCCCCCTAAACACCTAAGATATGTATTTCAATAGAAAATCCTCTTTGAGACAAGCTAGTGGAATTCCTGTTTGAGCATGCTCTGTCCAGAGCATCCTACACACCTTAACTGGCATTTGGTGGACTACCTACAGCAAGCTACAAACTAGTTATACCTTATCTTAACTAGCATTTTAGATCCAATTAATTTTCTCATTATAAATATCACCCTTCCCTCTGCTACTTGTTTGTAAACATGCAATTAAAGAATAACCTAAAGCAACTTCCTTTCATGTGAATTAAAAACTTACTACCACTCTCTGTATTACAGTATCTTGAAACCTACCCTCCTGCTTTTTGCAGAGCTTCTACTTCACGTTCTGGGTTTGGTCTGGATTTAGAGAAACACAGAAATTGGGTAACAACTGTCAGATATTCAAAGGGAGTCAAAAGCTTGAAAGGAACAGAAAGAGATTTGGTTCTTGTTTCTTTTGCCCATTAAGACAGGAAACCATCCCAGCACATTAGTCAAAAGAGAAGTATCCCTTTTAGAAGTTTTCTTTCAGGTCCGTGTGGGTTTTTTCCATTTTCTCTACAAAATCTCCACACAGGTATAACTGCACAGCTCCAAAAGCACCAGAATTAAATTAAACCTGCAGCTGGCCAACATCATCTTGCTTTCATTCTGATGACCTGAAGCAACACAGAGCTCAAGAACAGCAGCACAGGTTCTACTCTCTCTGTGCAACTGCTCCTCAGCAGGAAGTGTCAAAACCAGAAGTGAAGCTCACAGCATAGGAAAAATCTTCCATTAAGTTGTCTCTGCTGTCCAGCTCAGGATTTGGAAAGCCCTAGAGAGAACCACAACATCCTGTGCAAGTAATTAAAGTAATTACAACAAATAACAAGCTACAAATAACAAAAGCTGCTGTCAGAGAAAGCATTGTGAAATTTCCATTAAAATATTCAGTATATGGATTTAAACTGCAAATACCCTTACTCTTCTCAGTACTACCTTGTCAAGGAAAAGAAAAGTGATGCAAGTTGAGAACCAGACCTCATATATACACTTCTTAAAGCCCTACACCTCACACTATAAGCTTTTTCTTTCTCTAGTCGATGAGCTCCCCTTGCCAAATAAGGATGAGGACAGAGGACTAGACAGGAATGGAAAGCACGACATCCTGAATCATCCATCCCCTTCTTCTTTCCTTTCCTTCCTTTCCCCTTCCTTTCTGCCAGGATGTCAAAGTATTGTATATACCCATTCCTGAAAGTATTAAGCTTCAATATTTTAAAACTAGCAAGAGATTCTGGGGGTCAAATACCCTGCAGAGTATGTTACAGAACCTTCCACCTCTGACAGCTACAAAGTTTCCACATTCCTACATACAACAGATGGCCAACATGTATCTGTTTGATCCTGTGCCAACGTTGCCTCTGGGCCTAAATAACTTCCTTCCTCCTGGATGTTTAGGTCCTTGGTGCAATCCTATCACCTCGCTCTGAATCCACGTTTTACATGGCTAAGTAATTTGAGCTCTCTTCATTCTTTCTCCTGAGAGGTTCTCCTCCCTGAAAAAGAACAGGGAAGCATCCGAGAGCATTTGCAAAGCGACAGGTTTGTGTACAGTGGAAGCAAATCAGTAACTGGAGACTGGCAGAGCCAAAATTCCATTATACCAGGAGCAGAGCATTAGAAAGCATTAATATGGGAGCCCACAGACACACTGCATACTTGAAATGCTTGACAATGCACAGGCTGACAAACACCTCCACTGTTCCTTTTGAGCAGTAACCAAAGAGGGAAAAAAAAAGCACAGAGTAGGAGAGGAAAAAAAAAAGAAACCATCTTACAGATGAAGGATAAAAAACAACAACAAAACCGTTTTCAATTTAATTCCAAAAACATTTTCAAATTCTGATGCAACTACTCTTTGCTATTTGAAATCTTTCATAATGAGGAGTTAATATTAGCAGGATGAGGGGATATTTCTGTGATTGATTAATTAATTCTGGCTGTTTAGAGGACAACAGGTTGCTAGATTTACTTTCACTAAGCTACTTCCTTTAAAAATCCTTGACACATCTCTAAGCCTGCCACAAGCTGTGTATAAGGGCTTGCACATGACAAAGAGCAGAAGTCAAGGAGATGCACGTACCAAATGAATCAACATAGAAACCAGAAAATGAGGCAAGATGCTTCATCAGTGTAAACAAGCCTCAACACTCCCATGAGACTCCAAAGGTTTCCAACGAGTAAATGAGTATCAGACATGTAAAAGCAATTTTAAATTAGTTATATTTCTTAAGTGAAAAAATATATCTAATATATTGCATGTTTGGAGATTAACTTCAGGTACTAAAATCAGCAAGTGGTGACCATATCAGATTTATTCTATAAAACAAGATTAATATACAATAGGGCTCCCTGAAGACTAAATCAACTTTTTCCAAACTACCTTGAAGAAAATCACCTGGAAAGATGATATACAGGCAAACATAATAATAATATTTCCCCCCTATCAATCCAGAACAAAAACTGCATCATATTCAAATTCTAACACTCAGGATACAATCAGTATCTCCTGCCAAAGAAAAGCTTCTGAACAGCTCATCTCTCAGTTAATCATCAAAAGAGTTTGCTAGAAATCACAGAATCACTGAGTGTTAGGGATTGGAAATGTCACAACTGGAGCTGCTGGAGGCTGAATTTTTATATTTTTGAGATGTTTGGGTGGTTAAATGAGATCTGAGCCTGTCTGAAAACGTGGCAGCAACAATGTATGCAGAGCTGTAAAGCCCAAGTCTTGAACATCCCCCTGCAATCCTGTCTCACATACTCTGTCAGCATGGTACATAAGCATATTTAAGCTTAGTTTACATATCCAGGGGAAGACTGAACTCACCATACAGGGACAGGAATCTGCTCTTCCAAGACGCATCTTCATTTCAAGGCTCACCTAAGAGCTAACCCATCCCTTTAATCTAAAAATTAAGTGTGAACACAGACCTGTTAACCTCAAAGACAAACCTTCTACAACACTTCATTACTTCAGGGTGCTGTATAACTGAAGCCACCAGGCTCACCCACATCCATAAAGCTCAAAGGAGGCTCCAGAAGCAACATGTAATGATCCAATGTTCGCTCTTTTTTTTTCCACCTCCCTGCAAGTGGACCCTCGATTAGCTCGGACCCACCTTCCGCACACTGATACAGTGCAATGTTTGTATCACACACTGGGAGGCTCAGAAGCCTTTTCTCCTGACGTACTGAGCATAAGATGCTAATTACTGAAAAACAGATTTACTGGAACTAGCGTTAGTTTGGTTTAATGCCAAGGATGAAGGAAAAAAAAAATTTTTCTACAAATTCCTGATTTTCACTATAATTTCTCCCCCACGCACATTTATAAACTATGCTATTGGCAACGTGCAATTTGGCACTTACTAGATAATTACATAATCTAGGAATTCAGAGGATACCATTCTAGACTACGGGAAGAGTTACACAAGTTTTCCCCTATTTTTTCCTCAGCTTATTCACCTCGCTCATCTGACAGAAGTTTACTTATTGCTGACGACACCATCCCTTCATCCCGATAAGGAGCCTCTCCCAGCAGCTCCCACCAAGGGGACACGCACCCCTGGGGAATCAATAATTCTGATTTTTCTGGAAACCAGGCCATGCCGGCTTAAAGCGAGACGGCTTAAGGGGAAACCCCCCCGAGTAGCGCCGGGGCCGCTTCACCGCCCGGGCTACGCGCAGCTCCGCGGGGGCTGCAGCTGGGGCGGCCGCACACCTCGCCGCCGGGACGCGGGCATCACCCGCCGGAGCCCCGGCCCCCCGCCATCGGCTGCACTCACTCTGCGGAGCTGGTGCCGTTAACGGCGGATCCATCCGGAGCCGGGTTCAGCTGAATCGGGCCGGGCTTCTTCTTCGGCATTTTCGCCCCCAGACGGCGCGGAGGGGAACGGATGGAGAAGCCCCAGCCCCACTCCGGCCAGGTTCGAGGGACTTCCTGCGGCGGAGCAAAGTTGGGAGGGGGCTGCCCCCGCCCGCCGGTGCCCCCCGCGGGCGGTCCCCTCAGCAGCCCAGCACCTCTACCGCTGCCAGACCCCAGGCGCTCCCGCCCGGCACCACAGCAGCACCAAGCTCCTCTCCTAAGGGGAGAAAAACTGCCCGGGCTCAAAATGTGCCCTTCTTGGGGACTGCGCCTGCGCGCACCGCCCCGGCCGGCCCACTGCGCGGGCGCGGAGGGTGGGCGCCTGCGCCGAGCGAGGCCCCACCGGAGCCCGGCCCCGGGGACGCGCTGCCCGCCGCTCCCTGCTCCGCACCGGCTGTGACCCAGCGTAAAGTTTTCTTGCTTGTGTTTCTTGTTGGTGTAATAATTTCCCTCCCTCGTCCGCAATAATGAGTGTGGGAACGAGGGTGTTTATAATTAAAACGCGAGCCTCCGGTGAGGTGTTAACCGGTGCTAAATTTTTCCCGAAGTAAACGCCTGAATTAAAAATGGGAAGTGAGGATTGCGGTTATAAAAGGGTGAAGTATAAATAGTGAAGCGAAAGGAAGTGCCCGGGCTAGGAGTGGGAATGTAGGACGGGGTCACGGGTATGTCACACGGATGATGGCACCGTGGTTTTGGGGGAGTTCATCTCTGTCAAGTTCTGACTGATTTTGAGGCTCTATGTTTTTGTAATTGCATTATTCTAGTGAACCTAAAGAACATAACCAAGAGAATGGTAGTTTCTGGGAGCTCACTCTCCTGTTCTGGCATACACAAGAATGTACCACTACAGGTGAGGGGTTGACCTGCTGGAAAGAAACTCCATGGAGAAGGAACTGGGAGTGCTGGGGGACAAATTGTCCATGAGCCAGCAATAGGCCCTTGTGGTCAAGAAAGTCAACGTTCTCCTGAGGTGCATTCAGAAGGGTGTGGCCAACAGGTCAAGGGATGTTCTCCTTCTCCTCTACTCTGCCCCAGTGAGGCCACCTGTGGAGTATTGTCTCCAGTTCTGGGCTCCCCAGTTCAAGAGAGACAAGGAACTACTGGAGAGAGTGCAGTGGATACTGTGAAGATGCTGAGGGGACTGGAGCATCTCTGTGATGAAGAAAGGCTGAGAGCCCTGGGGCTGCTGAGCTGGAGAAGACTCAGAGGGAATCTGGTCAATGCTGATCAGTACCTAAAGGGCAGGGGCAAGAAGATGGGGCCAGACTCTTGTCAGTGGTGCCCAGTGACAGGACAAGGGGCAGTGGGCGCCAACTGGAACCCAGGAGGTCTGTAAAGAAGTTTGGTAATGTTTGTGCTTCTTTGGAAGATTAATTTCTCATGGTCTGAATCCAGCTGAACTAAGACGAAAAGTCTTTTAAGGCCCATACCCCGAGAAGTTACCCATTAAGCAGATTTCTTCTGCTTTCTGACACAGCTGAGAATTTCTTACCACTACTACTGTGAGTAGGTGGGGGTCAGTCTCTTCTCCCAAGGAACAAGTAGATGGGACAAGAGGAAACGGTCTCAAGTTGCATCAGGGGAGGTTTAGGTTGAACATGAGGTTGTCAAGGCCTGGCCCAAGCTGCCCAGGGCAGTGGTGGAGTCCCCATCCCTGGAGAGATTTTCAAGCTATGGAGATGTGTTGCTGAGGAACACGGTTTAGTGGTGCCCTGGCAGTGCTGGGTTAACTGTTGGACTCCATGATCTTAAATGTCTCTTCCAACCAAAACAACTCTCTGATTCTAATAGAAGCGAAAAATCCATTTCTTCAGCAGTTCCAGCGCTGGCCACTGTAACTGATATTCTATTTCTGTGCTTTATTTCTCCCGCCTGGGAGCAGAAAAGGATCAATGCCTGGAAAGGCTTTTCTCTTGCTCGGCAGCTGCTCCAGCAGTAGCTCCAGAACCGTGTCTGTGCCTCTCAGCGAGGAGCAGGAACAGTTCACGAGCTCCTGCTGCATTTGGTGATGGAACAAACGCTGCATGTGTGGTGTGAGGGCAGAGGCAGTGACCTCCATCTTGTGAAGCACTTCTCAGCCCCACGCTTTCTGTCACTCCTCCCATAAAACCCATTTTTCACTGAGATTCCCTAACTTTTGAAGCACTAAGGTCTTTTTCATACACAAGGCAGACAGATGAATACAGCACTCAATGACTTCTTTACAACTGCGGGCAGGTTTTATACTCCAATGAGTTGATTCAGCCACCAATCAAAATATAAGAAATTGGGATTTATATACTTATTTTCCTTTCTTTTTTTGCCACAGGATTAAGGTGCTATAGCAAAATTGAGTGACTGGCATTTACAGTAACTCATGAACTATCAAGTCTTTCTATGCTAAAATCAGATTTATTTTCTTTCTGAAGACACTGAGTTGCAGCTGAGGTTGTTTTTCTCTTCACAAAACTATGTGCAGGGAAATGCAAGGATTCCATTGTCTGAAACACTAAAATCCTTTGCAGAGAACATGTATTAGGTATTGAATGCACAGTTGCTATACATGTCCTGTCTAATTGCAGCTGCTGTAATTGCCATGAGTTATGCAACTATAATTATTCCATAATATGTTGCAAAGCGTGGCCTCTTTATCTCTGGAAAGATTATTGCAAGGAAGTTTTTATTTCCTTTTAAATATTTAGACTGAAGAAAGAAATATTTTAGTTGTGAATTGTGAATTTTCATATAGAGTTTGAATTATTCTCCCTGTAACTGTTTTCCTCCTTGTTTGTTTTTCTCCATCAGGAAAAAAAAGCCTCTACATGGATGTATCTACTGAGAACAGAGGGTTTGGTATGCAGAGCTTTTGAAATGTGGCAATAAAAAAGTGTGGATCACTTGACTTACTCAGCTGACAGTAGAAGTGCAGAGTAAATTCCATAATAAAACTTAAATTGTCAATATTTTGCATAAAGAACCATTCCAAATTCTGTATGGTTTGATTTTTTGTGGTTTGTGAAACTAAAATAATATTTTTAATCAAAGTAGTTATTAGTAGAAACTGATATCATGAACAAAGTTCAGTATACATTGTGTGAAAATGCTGCTTCATTCCTAACATCTTACCCAGTGCTAAAGTAGAAAAGATGAAATTATTATTTTCACAGTTCTGCTGTTCAAAGACACATTTCCTCCCTCCAATTCCAGCTATTAAGAGACAGCTCCCTCCTCTGGAGCACTTTCTACTTGAACTGCAAGCATAATTCTGTAGAATCTTCAAAACACCACTGAATTCACTCCTGTCTTTTAAAGTCTCTTTGAGCTACAGCGCAAAAACTAAAATATTTTGAATGGGCTGAATATAGAACTACAGTCACTGGGGTACGTATGGATCAATGCCACTGCAGGAATTGGTTGTGTGGAAGTGCTGCTGCCACCACCAAGTCCCTCAGGAACTGTTGTACCCCTGGGACCTCAGAGGGACCCCAGCTGGGTGGCCTCTGGGCTTTGCTCAACACCTTATTTGGTTTTTTATTGTTGGGGTTTTTTTATAGTGGTTGTCACACTGATCCATGCAGGCATACTGAACAAACAGCTTTCTTTTAGGTGATTATATAGCACATTGAAGACATTTCAAAATGGTTGTAGGTTGGTTTGAGCTCCTGTAAAACAAGCAGGTTTAACTGCAGTGCATTTGCAGCTAAAAAATAAGCTTGTTTCCCAGACAAAACAAAACAAGTTTAGGGAATTCTGGCTATTCTCCATGGAAGGAGCTGCATTTTGCTTTATAACTAGTGTTTCTGAAGGTGGGTCACAGAGGAAAAGATGAAGAAAAAATAGAAGGTAGGGTAATTTCTGTGAAAGACTTCTGAGCAGGGAGACTTTCTGATTTATTGATTCCACCACCACTTGGAAAAAAATAGAACTATAATATGTCTCTCTAAATAGAAATGGAACAAAGCAGCTTGTCTTCATTACCACTTTTGTCCCTCATGGAGACCTGAATTTTGTCTAGTTTCTTGCATGAAAAAGAAAATCCGATTACTATATAGACGAGTTGCATCACTAAATTAACCCAACTTTTAAAACTCAACTGCCACATAAAGCTGCATATTTTATTGCCAAAACATATGCATGCAGTCTTCTACTTGTAAGATTTACTTCTTAAGAGTGGTCAAGCCTGAGAACAGGCTGCCCAGGGAGGTGGTGGGTTCACCATCCCTGGAGGGGTTCAAAAAACATGTAGATGTGGCACTTCAGCACATGGTCTAGTGGTCATAGTAGTGTTGGGTTGACAGTTGGACTTGATGATCTTAAAGGTCCTTTCCAACATTAATGATTCTATGATTAATCTATTCAGTGGTTTACAAAGCAATTTAAGGAAATAATTCCATAAGCAATGTAATTTAAGAAGCCTGATTCAAATTTGGTTGAAATTGGCCAAGAGGATCAAAAATAGAAGGTGGCTGACAGACAGACAGACTGGCTTTCAGACAGCCAGAGACCACAACCTGTCTTGCCCATCTTGTTTTCCTCAAGAAGCAGGGACTGAAAAGAACCACCATGGATCAGAACCCAATCTTAAATGCTTAGTTATATACTAAAAGGTTAGAAATGAATGTTTAAGACGACTGCATAATATAAAATTTAGATTAGATTAGATCAGCAAAGTATAAATCACAAAGAGCTGGAGTTTGCTCCATCTGTAAGATGTGATCTCCCACTAACACAGCTACAATGGTGCTGGTTTTGTCTAAAGATTATTGCAGGAACAGCTTTGCCAATGTAATACTTGGAGGGTTTTTGCAGAACAAGTGCTACTCCCATAGGAGTAAACCACTTCAAACCTAGAAGTGGCCAATTATCCATTTTAAGGATCTTATTTGCCATATATTATGTGTAACATCAAACAGGAAATGAGACTGGAATATAAAATAAGGTGCTAATTTTCTGCCGCTTCTCTAATGAAATTATATTATTCAAGATAGAAACAAACAAGTAATATTTCCATTTCACCAAAACTAGAAACCAGAAGTATTTTCTAGAATAGAGGCAAGCTATGGGTTGTTGCTTGGTTTTTTTTTTTTCCTTATTATTTTATCAGCATGTGGCTGGTTATTCATTTCCTGAGGAAAAAACAATAATCAATGCCTGCCAGCATATGCTTTTCATTTAATTAGGAGCATAGGACTGGAAAGAACTAACCTAGGTCATCAAGTCCAGTCTCTAATTAAACGTTCTTCAAAAATATTGATTAATCAAAGTTGCATAAATACGATGGGTTTTATAACACTGTGCTCCTCTGCAGAGGTTGTAAGTGATCTTCTGCTTTAACCTTTATATAGTATTTTTTAGACCTTTCTGGCACTTTTTCTCTCAGAGAGCCCTACCACACAATTTCTTTTCACTTACCAGTTAATTTTTGCAGAAAAACATGCAGGAACTTAAAGGAATTTTGAAATCTTGAGCCTCTAATTAAAGTTTGATTGACATCAGCTAAACATTTAAAAACTAATGACTTCACATAACACCCCCTCCCTATTAAATATTACAGAAAAGACTTACATGAAATATCACACTAATAGTTAAGAATCAGATATTTAGGCTACACCTCAAACCTAATCCATTTGCTTCTAAAGATTTTTTAATATAAAGAGTGGCCATTATTTGCAATGCAAAGAGCTCATCCTATAGACATTTGATTTCCAGTTATATGGCACAAATCTTTACAGTGTTTGAGATGGAAATTAGTAGCAGTTGATCTATAAATATTACTACATCTTCGTGTTTATTTTCATACTTCATGTGCCTCAGCCAATTGAAGAAATTTGCCGTACCTAAAAAGTGAAGATAAATGGATTCAGTGCTAACAAATTCATGAATGGTGTTCTCCCTTTATTTAATGTATTGTTGATATAAAAGATGCTGCTGCATTTGGGAATAGATTTTAAACGTTAACTGTTAAAATAATGTTGATGGAGGATAATAGTTTCTTTTTTTAACTGGAAAGCAACTGCAATGCATTTTATCATACTAGAAGGAATACGTTAAATTACCAGAAATACTGCATGTCAAATTCAAATTTATAGAAAAATAAGGGAAAACCTATTCCTTGAATGTATTAATATTTGACATAAACTTATTTCATTTTGCTTAAGTGAGGAGCCTGTAATTTCAGATACACTTCTATGGACTGACCTGAAGAAACAGAACAGACTCTTTGAGGTGCTGGAGACTGGAACCTCTCTCCTATTCTTTCTGCAGCCCAGGTCCTTAAATGGCACTTTATGTGCACAGCTGGCAAATCTCAGAGGGCTTGGTGTATTTATTACAGCCTGGACAACTCCAAACTGCTTAGTTTTAAATTACCAGAAGGCTCTAACCGGCATCTGTGTGGAGAGAAGCCTGGGATGTGCTGGAATCCTCTCCTCAGAGGCAGGGAAGCAGGAAAGTGTTCAATATTCACTACTTTAAATCCCATTCCTGGCATTCATTCATCGTGGGGGCCTCGCAGCTTTAGATGCTTCGATTAAAACTCCCATTCTCGGCAATTTTCCCCTGAAGAGGTGACACCAGAGCTCCCCAGAGGCCGCAGCTCCGGCAGCGCCTCAGCGGCCGCGCCCCTTCCCGCCCAACGGCTTTTTGCGCCCACAGCACCGCCCCCTCAGCCGGCATCTCGCGAGAGTTGCGGTTCTCGCGGTGTTTCCGCCGCGCGCTTCCCGCCCTTCGCCGCTCGCCCGGTCAGGAAGCGGAGGCGGTGAGGGGGGATCCGCCGCTGCTCGCTCGGGTCTACACGGATCTATCTCACCTGAGAGGCGGGCGAGAAGCCCTCTCCGCGGATCTGCCTCCTCTGAGAAGGCAGGAGAGAAGCTCTCTTCGCCCCGCATCCCTCCGGTGGGAAGGGGAGAGCTCCCCCCGTTGTTCCCCCCCTCAGGGCCTTGGGGCTCCCCTGGCGGTGTGAGGGGAGCGGGGCCTCTGTGGCGGGTTGTACCTCTGGATGTCTGGCTCTGGAGAGCCCAGCGAGCTCCTTCACTGCCCTCTTCCGACTCCCTCAGCCTCCGTGAGAGCCCAGGGTAGTCTACTCTGAAGGTCAATGTAGACAGAGCTGCTTGGAGGATCCTCTCCTCACTCAAGCCGCCTGAGAAACAACTTTCCCTTCAAAAAGAGCGGTTCCTGAAGCCTTGGAAGCGCAACCGTGGTGAGACCGGCTCATCCTAACCCCTGGTGTGCTAAAGTCTCTGGAATTAGATTCACCAGAAAAGAGGAATTCTCCAGACCACGTTTCTGAGTAAGTAAGCTGTAAATCAAAGGAATTATCACCCCATCCCCCAATGCCTTTAACTATCAAGGATGTGAGTGGCAAACAGCTGCCTTGATAAGTGCTTTGGGTAGCAATGCATTTGTTTTGTTTTATTCCTGTGACCCGTACCTGCCCCTCCCAGGTAGCTTTGATGAGTCGAAACATGCCAAACCCTGATTTTATTCGGCCCAGCGAGGCTGAAATGTGTTGTCCATCTGTATAATGTGTATAACAATTTTCTGGTTGGTAAGTCTCCTAGAAAAGCTGTAAGCATACTGTATATAACTGATATTCATCTGCTTCTGTGGCAGCATTCTCACTGCTTCTCTTTGAATTCTTCTGGTATTTCCTGCAGGAGAGAAAGAAAAGCTTCTCTGTGGCAATGATAGATCCTTTAGAGAACAACTTGTTTGATCTCCCTGATTATGAGAATACAGAAGATGAAACATTCCCACCTCTTCCACCTCCTGCCTCTCCAGGAAGAGATGATGTTGAATGGGCTCAAGCTAATGGAGGTGAACACCTAAAGATCCCATTTTGCAGTATAGACAATGAAATGCTGTGAAATTGGTATTATTTTGCTTTACTTTATCTTTACTGCATAAAAATAGTCTTGTGTAGATAAGAAAGCAGTTTGTAAATTTAAATTGTTACTGATTCTGTGCTTCCCAGCTTGTGGGGAAAGTTTATTTTTGTAGCTTCCATGAAAAAATGTACACAGATGAATTTTCATAAAATTCCAAGCTCTTCTGACAAAATATCTGTAGTGATCTATAGTTACCCTATAGTGACACTTCAAGACAGTGCAACTCAATTATTTTAATTTGAAAAGGTTTTACTGTGTACTGAACAAGCTAAAAGAAAGTATAAAGATTTTATTTTAACTGTTACTTCTAACCATATTTGCCTGTAGTGTTAATTATATGTTTTTCTCAATCCTTGCTCTGTTCACTAGAAATTTGGATTTTGGATGGATTTGTTTCCTTGATATGTGAAAAGGGTGATTTCTGAATTCCTGATGCTCAAAGTAACAGAAAGTAGATCAAGAAATCAATTTGATAAGTAATTGCTAGCTCTGAGATGAGATGGGCAGTGGTGCCTTGGCTTTTGTAGTCAAATAATGTAGACTGGCACTAATCATAGAATTGTTTAGGTTGGAAAACACCTTTAAGATCACCCAGTCCAACCATAAAAAGTACATGGGCTTTGGTTCTTAAGAGACATTGATTGTGGTCACCCTTTGCCTCTTTCTCTGTTTTTTGAAGGCAGTGCTGGTGGTTTACTTCTTTCAGATTTAGCAGTGGGAATTTTGGGGGATACCTATCAGATTGTTTTTAGTGATAATTTGAGTTTCTTAATTCTTTTAACACAACAGTTGGATACCTAAAATGTTATTTTCTTTATTAGAACCAGATGGCAACCAGCAGTCACAAGCAAAGGATCCTGCTGTTGCTACACGGAAAACAGTTAAAAGGCCAATGCCTAAACTGGATGCCCAGAGGTAATTTTTTTACTAGTCTGACTTTCTTGAGGTCTTCTTGGGACCTAGCACATAATAATTATCTCTTAACAAAGTATTGATTATTTATACATAAGATTCTTCCACCTGGATCTTCTTTATTTTGCTTCAGACTTAGTACTGTGGATTTCTTTATTTAATTAAAGTCTGCTGCATAATAATACCTTAATGTAATTGTGACTGTGGCACTACCTAAAGTACACTTACACCTGATGTAGATACAAACTGGATAAAGTCTGTATAAAAATAAAGGACTTGAATATTTTCTTTGCTGTTCTGGCTAAAACATATAAGGTATAAGTACCTTATAGGCAGTGGAAAGAATCTGAGCTTTCAGTTTCTTCCTTTTCAAATACATTGATGAAGTTGGATGGTGATACCACAGGTGGATGCTCTGGTCACACACATCTAGTTTTACTAGGTCAATATAGATACTAGAACTGAGCATTCAATTTTCTTTTTATGTAACCAAAAGCAAAAAGTTCCTTGGACTACAAATACATGTATGGTGAATTTGGAGGAGAAAAAAAAAAAGTCTTGAGTCTTGCAGAAGTCTTTGTCCTATTTTCTGCACTTTCTTAATGACTTCTAATTCTGTATATCTTTCAAATAGAGCTCTGTAGTTTTAAGTTATTTAGGGGAATGTGAGGGGGGTGTGGGTTTGTGAGGATTTGTTTTTCACAGCATGGTGGGGGTTGGAAGGGACCTCTGGAGATCATCTCATCCAACCCCCCTGCTCCAGCAGCTCACCCCGAGCAGGGTGCCCAGGATCGTGTCCAGGCCCCTTTGAAATCTCTCCAGAGGAGACTTTGTTTCCAGAGGAGTTTTTATTAATTAGAAGAAGAAAGTACAGGTTTCAAATAACTTCACCCATTTCCCATTGCCAGGTTAATTTCAGAAAGAGGACTCCCAGCCCTCAGACACATGTTTGACAATGTAAAGTTCAAGGGTAAAGGGCATGAGGTAAGACATGCTGAGCTTTTGCTTTGTTTCCTGGGAGGTTAATCTAGATTTGATAGATGCTGCCCATCTGATGTGGGGAGAATTGATATTACACTCTGGTTAGCCAGCTTTCTAGCAGTACTTCAACATCCCCTGATGGGCTTTGTAATTGCAAATTTAAGAAACCAAACATGAATGTTTTAACAAAATCCACGTTTTGATCTTAGGACTATTTTCCACCACTCCAAAACCAGAATATCCCATCTGCCAGTTAGGTCTGGAATGCCTCTGCCATCTCATTTCATGATCTCTTTTCTCTGTCAGTGACAATATTCTGACACCTCTATCCCAAATTTTTTAATGCTGAAAAAGTGTGACCACTTAAGCAAAGAGAAAGTTCTCTACAAACTGTCTCATTGTCTTGGATACACTTTAAACACAGAAAGCTTATTTTTCTGTAAATATCATTACTCTTGGCACACCTGCCAAGATGTCTGGGCATCTCTGGTTTACAGAAGACAGTTGTGGTGTAAATTTTCTCCTTAAAACTGGAGGCACAAAGAAACTGGGCAATACTCCAGATCTGAGCAAAAAAATCTTTCCTAGATAAGGTTATTTAGCTGTACATTTTTTCACTGTGTTCTAAACATCAAAATAATGCCAGCTATGCCCCTGTGGATTTTTCTTCCAGTCTGGGTTCATACCTGGTTGCTGAAGGGCAGCTCCTCAGAAGCCTTGTCAGATGTTTTATGTTATACACAAATACTCTTCCTGAACTTGAATTGCTCTTCTCATGGCTTGAAATTGCACTTCCAGACTTGATTGTGAGAGGAAAGGTCATCCATGTGTTCATGTTAGATTTTTGAGAGACTTTCAAGCTGCAGATGCTTAATGTTTCCAGAAACATCACTGCCCTGTTCCCCTCTGCAATCCACTGACTTTTACCACCTGGATGTTTTGTTTCATGCTCTAGGCAGAGGACCTGAAGACACTCATACAACACATGGAACACTGGGCTCACAGGCTGTTCCCAAAACTGCAGTTTGAGGATTTTATTGACAGAGTTGAGTCTTTGGGAAACAAAAAGGAAGTTCAGGTACGTATGGCTCCTGTCAGCTGCTCTTCTCACAGTAGTGAATAGTCTGAGAGGCAGGGTTAGGAGAACAGTTATGCAACAAGAGGAAGACTTAGTTGTCCATGAGCATGATGTTACTTAAATTATTTTCTCTCTTTTTAAAAATAGCTCTTTCCAGTATTTAAATCTACATTTAGATATATTTATTTGAATTAGTACTTTCAGCTTCGATTTTTGTCAAATTTTAGCCAAAGGAATTGGCTTAAGAGTGTTGGAATGGGTTGGGTTTGGGGGTTTTGGGTTGTTTTTAAACATCTGACCCTGCAAAAGAAGACTTCAGCATGCTGCTTCATCTGGTGAGGTGACAGATGAAGGACTAGGAAAACCATCCTCAGCATTTAAAAGTTGGGTCAAACAGACATGTAGTGAAAGGGATATCTTTTTATTCAGAGCAATAAAGAGAAGTTGGGAGTAGTATTAAAAACTAGTGATGTTGCACAACAGATGTTACAGATGAAACACCAGTGTTTTAATCTCTTAATTGCAGACCTGCCTAAAGCGGATTAGACTTGATCTTCCTATTTTGCATGAAGACTTTGCAGCAACAAATGGTGTGTTCATTGTGCTGTTTGTTCAGTAATTCAGTGCTTTAAATGCCTTTGCTCCCCCTCCCCTGACCAGGAGTTCATGATCATGAGATATTTTTCTGATGTAGAAGAAATGGTTGAGTGATCTATTTATGGGTCCAAACTAGAGGTGGGGAGATTGAGATGAGACGTTAGGAAGAAGTTCTTGCCCAGGAGGGTGGGGAGACACTGGCACAGGTTGCCCAGAGAGGTGCTGGAAGCCCCATCCCTGGACATTTTGAAGGCCAGGCTGGCTGGGCCTGTGAGCAACTGCTCTAGTGGGAGGTGTCCCTGCCCATGGCAGGGGGGTTGGAACTGGATAATCTTTAAGGTCCCTGACAATTCTATGATTCTATTTTAAAACAGAACTTCTGGGAGACTTAAAATTATACAACTGAACTGGTAGCTGAACTAAATATGTACTACATACATATTTATAGCTTGACTAAATATATACTACATACATATATGTATGTATATATATGTGTTATATATATTTGTGTATGTATGTGTGCATATATATATTTTAAAAAAAAAAAATAAACGTGTGTGGTATACTGAAAGGAAATGAAAAATAGGTATTATTACCAGCATTGTTAGAAATAGTCTTCCAAAAAAACCCAAAACCCTTTGCAGATATTCAAACTTTTCCTGTGAGTCTCTCCTTAAACCATTATCTACCCATTGTCCAGTTTGTCTTCATGTGAACCTCAGCCTCCAGACCGAGGGTGTTCTGGTGGATGAGTTAACCAGTGGTAGAACCTTGTCCCACCCATGGGGACCACCTTTGGGCAGTGCTCTGTGGCTGTCTCCACTGATGGCTGCACTTGCTAGAAATGAAGTGCAGCCCCTGAGCAGCCACAAACAGCAAAGCAAATGGTTCCTGCCGACAGGGTCTGCAGAGTTATCAGATGTTCTGTGCGATGGTTCCATACACCTGCATTAAACACAGCCCTGACCTGTTCCTGAACAGTCTCACTGAGTGTACTCCTACAACTGGCTTCAGTTGAGACACCTCAATAGGTATCTTAATTTTGAAATAAAAACTCAAGCTAGAAAATGGTATTACAAACCAAAACCTTGTCGTCAGCTAACTTCTCTATTCACAGGCTTAAAGTGGTGCAGAGGCACAAGCCTGCTTGGCCTTGGGCACTCTTGAGAGTGCTCTGCTTCTCTGGTGGTGGGTGAAGTTTGTCTGATGCAGCTGGACTGCTTCCATTTTGCATGTTGATATGTTGGCAAATGAGTAAATATTCCATAATAGCACAGTGAAGTCAAAACTGACTATTCCATGTCTGTGTTTGAACCTCTGTGTGATTCCTGTAACTCGTCCTGCCACTTCCCAAGGGACAGTGTCATAGTGGTAGGGGTGGGAAGAAAATTCTCTGGCCTTTCAGAAAGTATTGCTTGAATTTACTGTCTCTTTTCAACCTTCAAGCACAGCTCCTGATTCCTAACTTATTACCCAGAGCTATGTCTCTCTAAATTCAGGCCTTTATTATTGTTGTGTGTCTGGGATCTCTGATAAGCATTCATTGTGTACTTTGAATATCACATATGTGGGTCTAGGCAGAAAATTTTTCCATTCAAACTAAATTATGGAGTGTTCTTCATCTGTCAGTACAGCTTTAAAATGTAGAACATAGAAATGCTTTTAAAATGTTGATGTGACAGATAATTAGCAGTATATCTCTCTGTTAAAGGGTTGATTTCTGTCCCTCTTCCCTCTCCCACCCCCTCATTTTTAACCAGATGGTGGAGGGGAAAGCAATAGACTGGATCCAGCTGCTGAAGATGTACATCCCAGCTCTGGAAATGCAGAGGAACCAAGTTCTCTGGCTGGTACCACTCTGACTGAAGAGCAGCAAGAGCGAATAAGGAAGAACAGGCAGCTGGCCTTGGAGAGGAGGCAAGCCAGGATGCAGTGGAACAGCCAGTCACAGCACAATGGTAATCAGCTCTGCCTTGGGGGGTAGTGCTAAGGGTGGCAGCATGAGCAGCGTATAGAGCTGAGCTGCTGAGCAGGAGAAAGGAAAATTGGGTTTGTGGAAGGTAGAAAAACGTGTAACTCAAACTTAAACTGTGTTCCTGTAGTGAGACCCCTCCAGAGTGAAGCCAGAACTTCTCTCCCTAGTTGAGAGGCCAAGTTGTGATAGCTTTTAATTTGAAATGAAACTCAACTTGCTGGTCACCTCTGGAGCTGGTTTTTCTGCAGAGTGTGGTTCTGGCCATGGAAGCTGCAGTTAAACACAGCACCAGTGCTTTCTCATGGTCAGAAATCAGCTGTTTGGTTTGTATGTTTTTGTTCAACAGAGCTCTCCACTAGTTACTCAGAGGAGGAGTTTAATACCCAAGTTGCTCAGGATCCTGATGACCTTACTGAAGACACCCAAGTTACCACAACCAAGGTTGCTCAGGATCCTGATGACCTCACTGAAGACACCCAAATTACCACAACCAAGGTTGCTCAGGATCCTGATGACCTTACTGAAGACACCCAAATTACCACAACCAAGGTTGCTCAGGATCCTGATGACCTTACTGAAGACACCCAAGTTACCACAACCAAGGTTGCTCGGGATCCTGATGACCTCACTGAAGACACCCAAATTACCACAACCAAGGTTGCTCAGGATCCTGATGACCTCACTGAAGACACCCAAGTTACCACAACCAAGGTTGCTGTTACAGAAGCTGAAGATGGAGATCTAGAGTTGGAATGTGCCAGTGAAAAAGTAACTGTTCCTAATACTGTGAATGACTTTGACTGAAAGACCCCAAAGTTTTAAATACTGTCATGATACTGAAATGTTGCTGGCTCATTGCACTCCAGAAGCTTCCTGAAGTCTTCACCATGACAGCTGGACAGAACTCTTGAAGCTGCAGATGAGCAACACTCTATGCTGGAAAACAATATTCTTCATCTGCATTTGAGCCATCTTTTCCACCTTTCCCAGCATTCCTTAGGAGATGTTCATGAGGGTTTTGACCTACTTTGAATTTTGTTTACACCTGATGTCAAACTGCATTACCTGGGCTATGGGCAGGTGAAGTTTCTATGGAAGTTCTGGTGTTTGGAATTTAAGTGGGTAGTTCTATATCTGAACAGCTGTTCTGGATTTTTTTTAACTTATCAAGTACCTGTATCTTTTTCTTATAAAATGGAAGTAATTAAATTTCAGAAGTCAAACCTGAAATTCTTGTATAAGGCAGCTGCAACACCAGCCCCTCCAGTGTTCCCCATCCCTCATCCTGGTCAGATCTCTCTTCCCAGACACCTCCATCCCTTTGGGGAACATGCTGGGGCTGTGACCAGATGAGTTCTCCTCCTTGGCTGACTCTGGTCTCTGACTTGAGGCTCTGCTTCATCCTCTTAAGAGTTTCATTAGGAAATTCTTAAAATTTATGGAGAAAGGGGGAAGTTACTTTTGGAATGATAGTTGAAAGAATTCATCACACTGGCTTTAGAATGGAAGATGAGATTTATCACATATAAAATCTTAAAAACCTCAGACATATACATAGTTGGATAAAAATAATTCTTATTTAAAATAGACATTTAGCTTCTTATTAAAAGGACTCTTGGAATATTAAATAGACTGCTTTTAAGAAAACCACCACAAACTTAAACCTGTGAAGTTCCCAGGAGCAGAAATTCAACAAGCAGATGTTGTAGTTCAAGTTCTAAGATCAGCTGAAACATCCAATAGGGCCAAGTCCCTGATCTCCTCCAGCAGCTGGTACAAGCTCGCTCCCTTGGTCTGGCAGTACTCCTGGTAGTCCTCATCAATGACCTCTACTCTTGCTTGGTCTTGGGCATGCTGGGCTTCCTCTGCAGACTGCCTGGCCTCTTTTACCAGGTCAGATTTCACCATGGGGAAGTTCTGGGAGACCTCAGTGTCTGGAGTCTGGTACGGTGTGTTCCTGATGATTTCCAGCTTGATGGTGGCAGCGTGGCAGCGGGAAGTCTGCACCAGTATTTTCACCTGGAAAGCAATACACACATTATTTTATTAGGTTTTAATTAGATTGGGTATTAAGAAGAAATTATTTCCTGGCCCAGGCTGCCCAGGGAGGTGGTGGAGTCACCATCCTGGAGGGGTTCAACAAATGAGTAGATGTGGCATTTCAGGACATGGTCTGTGGGTCAGGGAGATGTTGGGATGAAGGCTGGACTTGATCCTGGAGGTCTTTTCCAACCTAAATAATTCTGTAATTCTATTTATGATGGTGCTATTTCCTTTTACTTTCTCCCGATTAAATACTCACTGTAATATGATCAAAAAGGCTCAATGTAACTGATTCTCCAGTAGTTGTAGTGGAAGTGATTTTACTCTGGAAGCGATGAAGTGCCCCAGGCTTCCACTCACAGCTCCCATCACCCTGGCAAGCAATGACTAAACCTTCTTTGTTTTTCATATATGCAGCACCTTTGAGTCCATATCTACAAAAAAGAAAAAGATGAGCAGACAGAAGCTGTTTAACAATATTCACTGTTATCAATTCTCTTCATTTTGAAACCAACAGAAGGTTAAACAGGATTATGTAAAAGCAACTTAAAGGGGCAAACACTGTAGCTGGATAATCCTGCTTCAGGGACACAAATGGGCATTGACAAATATCTGGAGCAGATGAAACCAGCTTGAAGACAGTCACTGTGAAGTGTTCTGAAAGCAGTGAAGCAAAAGTAAAATAGAGTCAGTGATCCATTATCTATGTGTAGGGTGGAGCCTGGAATGGCCTGAGGAGGGAAGAAAAACAACATTACAGGTTATTCCAGACAGGAGAGGGAGGAAACAGTTCTTCATTAAAAAAAAATAAAAGACCAGTAAAGTATTTGCATGGAGGTCTCTGAAGGAAGCCTTTCATAGTCCAGGTTCTGGCTCTTCAGCCAGGCATCCAAGCCAAGCCTTGTGGAATGCTGGAAAGGCCAGGCCTAAAGTGAGCTGGTTCATATCAAAGCCAGGCTCAGGCAGCCCTTGGCTGTATTCATGAAGTCCAGGGTACTGGTGGCCTGGTTTGCTTTGCCTAACATTCCTGTAGCAGGCATTTGGGATTTTATTTCTGTTCTCTTCCCCCCAGCTTGAAGAGCCAGCCAAGTCTCACAAGAGGCAGTGCTCTCCAATAATGTGGTGACCAGTGCCACCTTACATCATTCACTACTCAACTTATAAGCAGAACACATTTAGTATACTTTAAAATATATAGTGTGAAAAGCTCAGAAATTAAAATGTAATGTTAGCTTCATGCACAGTTGCTTTCTATGGGTATAAATCAGAGGCTGAGCTGAGATATGGGCACTTCTAAGAGCCTGAACTGCCATAAACAATGATCTAAACCACAGTCATTGGTTAAGAGGAGGTCACACTATAAACTCTTCCCTTTCTCAAGGACCTGAGGTATCCTCACAGTATTCAAGCAATGCTCATGTCTTATTTTTAAGCTCAGTCCAAGCTCTATAATCAACTCACCTTGGTACAAACACAAGGACGCCGTTGGTTCGGATGGAGTAGATGACTCCATCTGCCATGCAGCGCTCATCAGCTTCTGGGCTTTTGTCTCTGAAGTACATGCACTGGAAGAGCTCTGTAGACTGCTTCTGAGCACGCTGGGCTGCCTGCAAGGGAGAGAAGACAAAACCACCTCAATAAATACTCCAACAAGCTTGTTTGGCTTTGATTTCCAACATACAAACACACAGAGACCCAAACAACCACCACCTTACCCGGTTTCTGTTATTGATGTGCCTGCACAACTCCTGGAGATCCTTATTTCCAAATAGCCAATCCTTAAGGTCACCTGTAGTGTCACCCAGAGCTGCTGCCACCAAGAGTCTGTGCACCACAATATCAGCATATCTTCTAATGGGAGAAGTGAAATGAGTGTACTTCTCTAAGGCAAGTCCTGCACGTTAAAAAGGAAGTGGTGCTAAGCAATCAAAGCAACCAGCTGCCTCCCACCCAACAGAAATGAATAACAGCAGCATAAAAAAAAAATAAAGTGAGAAAATACCATAATGGTGAAACTCTTCCTCAGGACAGGAGCCTGTTGAGAAGTACAAGGCGTTGGACATGGCGTGAGTGGCCATATTGCGCAGCAGTTTGTTCACAAGTGGATCCAGGGGGTCGTCTGCTTTATCCAGAGAGTCAGCCAAGGCTTTGTTAGACCTGTCAAAAAAGTGTTAACTCTGTAGGAAAAGATGCTAGCCTGATCCTAGTAACTTGCAGGTAAAATTAGCATATAAAAGTACATAAATATTGATTAGTAATTATTAATATAAAAATATGAATGACAACAGAATGGTATTAAAACTTTGGACACAGAAGGAGACTCCATAACGTCTCTGGGCTTCTCTTCTCCAGCTCAGCAACCCCAGGGCTCTCAGCCTTTCCTGGGCAGAGAGATGCTCCAGCCCCCTCAGCATCTCCACAGCCTCCACACTGGACTCGCTCTCCAGTAGCTCCTTGTCTCTTGAACTGAGGAGGCCAGAACTGGACACATACTCCAGAGGTGGCCTCACTGGGGCAAAGTAGAGAGGAAGAAGAACCTCCCTTGATCTGCTGGCCACACTCATCTGAAAGCATCCCAGGAAACCACTGACCTTCTTGGCTACAAGAGCACATTGCTAGCTCATGGGCAACTTGTGCTCCAAGATTCCCAGATCCTCCTCTGTGAAGTTGCAGCTCAACCCCTCCCCTGTAGTCGTGCAGGAGGTTATTCCTCCCCAGGTGCAAAACCCTACACTTGTCCCTGTTGAACTAAATGAGGTTCCCCTCCACCCAACTCTCCATGCCAATAAAAACAGATAAATTATAATGCTAATAGAAGAGTAATGAGAGGTACCGTGTGTCTATTGAGAAACCTTTGGCACTGGCACATTCTCGAAGCTCAGTGAAGAATTCCTGCCGTGGCGGGGGGTGCTGGCGCAACAAAGCTTGATGAGGAAAGTCTTCTGAGATCTTTTTTGCCACCCAGTGGTTGGCCAGAATCATACATTCTGCTACAGTCTCGTGCACCTCCAGTGGCTGCTTGGGGATGAGATCCTGGATGTTGTGTTGATCATCCAGCTGCACCCGGATTTCCACCCCCTCCAGCTCCAGGGCACCGCAGCTGTCCCGCTTTGCTCGAACGTGCCGTGCTATGTCAGTGAGTTTTGATACTGCCCAAACCAGCTCAGCCAACTTCTTCTGTCTAGTGCTTTCATCCAGGTCTTTCAGTTCTGGGATGTCATCAATGACACTCATGTCTCCATCCAGCAGCCCCTGTGCTGCTTCATAAACCAGTTTGTAGGCAGAGCGAATGATGGTCCTGGCGTAGCGGACGCTCAGTATTTCATAGGATTCCTTCTCCAGCTCCCACAAGACACTCACAGCGTACCTTGAAGACAAGATCCCAGCTCTATTAATACTTCTGGTTGACTTAAATGGCATTTAAAGCACCTCCAACTGTTAGAAATGTACAAGTTTCATGCTGGGTTTTCTTAATCTTTTTCTTCATGAAACAAACCAGTGCTCAGCAATGCATTAATTAACACTTATCATTCAGTCTCCTGTATCACAGCTTAATAAATGAGGAGCAGCTCTGCCAGCAGTGTTTTAAATTCACCTCCTGAGGCACAGTACCCCTCAGATACAAGGCTGTATCTATTTTAAAGCACAGCTCCACTGCAATAGTTATTAGATGCATGTACAATGAATGTATCTGCACCCTGTATATCCTCAACCCAGCCTGACTGACCCTGAAAATTGGAATAAAATAGGGTAACAAAAAACCCAAAGATGCCTTCACCTTCAGGTTGCTGTTTAAACACAAAGCAAATTACTAAGGGTACAGGCAGACAGTACAGGAGGAGATGGGCATTGTCTAATACTGTATTTCAGCTTTTTCTGACTCTCTACTACTTGGCTTACAGGCAGTAGCAACTAATTAAAGAGCAGGAGCAGTTAGTGACCAGATCTTACCTGTCAAGTCCACTGAGGAGAGAGCAGATGTCAGCACTCAAGACAGAGGGCAGCATGTCGTAGCGGCGATCCGCTAGGTAGTAAGTTGTTGCCCTGAGGAATAAAATAAATATATTTATTGTTCCTCTCAGAAGGACTCTGGTGTGTAGCTCCCACCACATTATAAGCATAACTTCAGCAAAAACAGGCACACAGCTTGATTTTAAAAAGTTATTCTTGTAGAACTCACATGTGTGCAATACCCAAGCTGAATTATTTTAATATATTTGTATAGCACAAGCCAAATTTTGCCTTCCTCAGGATCTTCAGCTGCCATTAAGGCCAGAATTAGGGCTGTATAAAATATGCTTAACTAAGGAGAGGTCATTTCATGGTTATACCAAAGATCTCTGCTGGCTACACAGTTCACATTTCTTTGTGTCTACAAAGAAAACATTTCATAAAGTGATTCAGTAGTTCTAGTTCAAAACAGTGGCAATAATAGGAAAAAAATAATGGAATATTTGGCATATCAAAGCATGGGATTGAATATTAAAACACAAGCCTGTCAAATACCTCTGGAATTAAAGTCATGTTAAGACTTAATTCCATTTTGTGGGTGTTCTGTGGGAAGATTCATCTCCCTTGAAATGCAAAGGAGTGGTTTGTAAGTATTTCACAAATGGTAAACTATGAAGCAAACAGCAGCAATTAGGAAAAGATTAAAAAATCAAAACATGTCAGCAGAGAGCAGTTCCACAGTAAAAGGGTGAAGCTGTAGGTCAGAAAGCAGTTCCTTCCTCAGCAGGCCTATTTTATGCAAATAAAAGCAAAATACTATTAGTTACAGATTAGTTTTAATAAGCTCTTGCCATGACACAAAAGGATAAAGACTGTTCCCTTCCTTCCTCCCCTCCAGTGTTTCTCAATCTTTCCTCAAGGGAGCATCACAAACTTCTAAGCTCCCTAAATTTTCTGGTTTTTTAGAAAATAATTTACCTTGCTCTGGCCTCAACATCAGTGTAGGAATTTGCTGCCACAAAATGGGTGACATCTGCAATGTGGACACCTAACTCCAGGTTCCCACTAGGCAGAGCTCTAACGGAGAGCGCGTCGTCCACGTCCTCGCAGCCTTTTGGGTCAATGCTGAAGATCAGGTGGGTCTCTCTCAAGTCAAGACGGGTTTTTTCCTCCTCTGGACTCACCTTCCATGGATTCTTGGGAGAACTCACGGGCATTTCACTCATCTGTACAAAAACATGACGTACATTTATATCTCAGGGTTGTTCTGCCAGGAGAAGACTCAGTGGAGACCTCACTGTGGCCTTCTAGTATCTGAAAGGAGCCTACAAGAAAGCTGGGAGGGGCTTTTTACAAGAGTAGTGATAGGATGAGGGGTAATGGGTTCAAATTGGAAGAAGATAGATTTAGATTAGAAATTAGGAAGAAGTTCTTCACTCTGAAGGTGGTGAGACACTGGCAAAGGGAAGCTGTGGATGCTCCATCACTGGAGGTGTTCAAGACCACACTGGATGGGGCCTTGAGCAGCCTGGTCTAGTGGGAGGTGTCCCTGCCCATGGCAGAGGGGTTGGAACTAGATGATCTTTAAGATCCCTCCCAACATTCTTTTTCTTGCAATTAATTGGAGGTATAATAAAAATAATTATCTGTGAGAGCTGCTTCCTCTCCTGGTTGAAGACAAAAGGATTTCAGTCAGTGAATTCAGTAGGATGAGGACTTTAGGATCAGCATGATAAACACATATTAAAGACAGTAATAATCTTAAATGTCTACATCAAATTAGAACTAAGAGAGTTTGTAAACACAGAATCCCAGCATGGTGGGGTTGGAAAGGATCTCTGGAGATCATCTCATCCAACCCCCCTGCTCCAGCAGCTCACCTTCTCCTCAAAGTGGACATATTATCTTAAAATCACTTTTGACTTGAAAATTTGTAGTATCTATAGAATCATGGATCCAAAACTAATTCCAGAAAAATAATCTATACATAGTTTCCAGCTTTCAAAACCTTTTGGCAACTAAGACATTCAGCTGTAAGAGGGTCCCCACCTTTGAGAAACAAGACCCTGGAAAACAACAGGAAAGAACACATCTAATCCCAAAGACCAACCTGGATTTCTGAGAAAGGGGCAACACAAATGCTGTTCTCCACCAGAATAGCTGCAACTTCCCCCTCCAGATCTCCAATTCTTCCCAGAACTCTCACAAAGTGGCCGTTTGGGTACACAGAAGTTGACTCCCAAGAATCAATACGAACAACAACTCTGTAATCCTGCAGTGAGACAATTGTTAGAACAGAACTCCTGGGGCAAACAATGCTGTCCAGAGACCTGCAACTCCAACAACTTCATACAACATAAAAAGAAACCCACAATCAGAAGCATACAAACAAATACTGATAATTTAATTTCTTTCCTGATCAAAGATCCACTTGGGGTCATTGTATGGAGAATATCTTAAAGTATAAGAAAATATAAGCAAACCCAAGATGTATACAAATATTCTCATACCAGAAAAGGCACGACTGGAGTTTTAGCTGTGAAGAAGTATTTAACTTTACAAGGTAAAATCAGCTGGGAATGAATAAAGCCATGTTTCTACTTTCTACAGCAATGCCAGGCTAATCATAACTCATTATGAATTTCTTGAAGAGCTCTCCTTACTACTTTTATCTATGGCATATAGCCATAGATCCAATAAAGCCACGGGGGTTGTTACAATTTATAACCCTAACATGACTTTTAATTTATCAGAAAAAACCCAAAGCAAGTAGTATATAAATGCTCAGGGTGCCTGGACTGTGGCCCAAACTCAGAATTCAAACAAGCTTTATTACCTGAGGCTGACGTAGTTTTGACAGGAATTGAACATGTTCCTCCAAGGCAGAAATTGAACCACTCTCACAGACTTAATTATTAAAAGTTTTACCCATGTTTTGTGCCCAGAAAAATGTCATAAGAGTATAGAACACCCACACAATTTTGTGGGAACACAGAAACTCTTCTGTCAAATTACCTGCAGGGCTTCAGCTTGATGAGTGCTGATGCGGATTTTGGGAATTCGATAGTCCCAAGGTGTAACAAGGATCTTCTGAGCATTCCTGCTCTGGGACTGGCTCTCTTCTTTAGAGGGGAAGGTGACCACATAGTCCCTCCAGTTCTTCTGAATGATCCCAACAACTTTACCTTTTAGTAAGAAACATTGTTGGCTGTACATTAACCAGGAATGTGAAGACAAGTATGTAGGAGGTAAAGAAGATTCATTGCTTTGTAATATCAACTAAGGTGTTCACAAATCTACATTACAATTGCTAATAACTTAGGGTATGCAGACAACACAAGTTTGTTATAAATTATTGTTGGCACAGACAGATTTTAATGAGTTTTGCTTTATGTGGAGACTCACTCATATAGATTTCAATTGATACAGGACATCAATTATTCAGAGGTTCCCACTACTACTGAAATGTGGCCAATTCTAGCAAAAAATACAATTTTTAATAGCAAAGATCAAAATCAAACAGCATTTTCTGGCAGGAAGAGAATTAACCTCCTAAAACTTTTAACTCTGATCTCACCAAGATGTAGCTATACCTGCAGAGTAGTATTTTCAAATAGGACTCTAAGTTCCCCTGGCACACAAGCACATCCCAGTGCAATGGGAGCTGGATAATTCTTCACCTAACAAAAAACATTTTCATCTTCAACATTTTTTGTCCTCAAGGAATCCAAAAGATCTTTAATTATCTTTCTGCATAAGTGAGAGTGGAGGAGTTAGTGTGCACTCTGGTGTGTATTAAAATGAGAGTTTATCTCTTGTAGAGCTGTGAAGAGTGACAACTTGTGTTTGGGTAGCAAAGGAGTCAAAACTCAGTATTTTAGGAAGATAACAACAATAATTCAGCTATTTCTGAGCATGAAATGAAAGAAATTGATTGGACTCTTATAGGTCCTTTCCAACCATAGCAATTCTGTGATTCTGTGAAAAACAAGAGGGTTTTGCATACTAAAAGAATTTAGTGGCCTTGAGATGATCACTTTGAATTTACTGTGATGCAAAAAATGTGATAAACCCAGAAATAGATGGAAGGGGCCAAGGAAGTGAGGTCATAACAAAACATTGCATCAGGCTGCTCCTTTACCTGTGGGCATAGGGTCACCCGTGGTGTCTGCAGGTGCTTTCTCCTCAGTCTCATTCTCACAGAGGGCAACAGTCCTTCCTTTCCACTCCTGCAAGGGGAGCAACTCCACAGCCACCACGTCACCGTGGATCGCACGATTCCGAGCTCTGGCCCCATAAATAAGGATGTCACTTTGAAGTTCTGAATTTAAAACAGAAAGAAATAGGACTATAAACTGCTGAACAATTCCAATCCCTCCCACTCTTGGCTGCATTCTGCTGAAATAACAGGAAATTACATTTGTGATAGGACTTCTTCCCCAAAAGACTACTGGCATGTAATTAACATTGCAAGACAATTAAAACATTCTCTTTTTTTTTTTTTAAAGGAGATATTAAGCAATTCTATAAGTGAACTCTTGATAAAAAGCAGCATAGACTAGGATGAGTTCATTGTTCTTAGGCAGGGGCTTTAAAAACACACACAGAGTTAAATTGTGGAAACTGCTGCCACAGGATTCAGGGCAGGGTCCAGAATCAAACCAGTTTTGAAATAAATGATTAGTGTATTAAACACTGGTTTAACTGCAGGGTCTGTCACAGGAACATCTGAAAGTCCTTATTAGTGAAAGCTGGGACAATGTCTCTGTGCAAGGACAATGGGATGTTCCTTCAAGAGTATTTAGTACTAACTCATGCCAAGAAGACAATGCTGGTATTCCACTTTGATCCTAAAGGCATTTTTCCTATTCTGTTCACACTGACCAGCTTCCCAACCCTGCCAACATCTGTGCAAACACTTCTTTGAGTCAAATCAGTGGTCATCTGAAGATAAAGCAAAGCACAGAGTTAATAATTTGTATTCCCCTTCAGAAAAGGTCTAGTTAGTAAGACAAGAGTCCCAAATGTGGCCAAAGGTACTAAGAAAGAGGAAGGACATCAAGGGTATTGCTTGTAAAACCCACCCTCTGGGTTCATCTTCAGCCTTCTGGCCCATGAAAATACCCAAAGCACTGGAGTTACCAAGGAAGCTTTCATCTTGTTCAATAACTCAACAGCTACAGCTCCATGGCTTCATGTAAAAAGCAGGGACAGTGTCAAAAAGGCACCGAGTAAATCCTCTCATTGTCTTCTCACCTGTTTCTTTGCTGCCAAATCCCTGCAGCCGAACAAAGGCTTCCACTTGTGCTCTGTGCTTATTGACACTCAGTGTACCCTGAAAGGACATAACAAACCTGTGAACAGAATGGAACAGTCACACCTCTCCACAGCCAACTCTGAAGCACAAAAGTTTGGGGTTTACAATTATTTTTATATATATTAGTGGGTTTTATTGACACGTAGGTTATTTTGAACACAACTCTTCTCTCTACAGGGGGAGAATGTATGATGCAGAACTTCAGTACTCACTTCTGGAAAAGAATGGTAAGTTCTTTTTAATACTCAACTTAACTGTAAGATGGGAAAGCTCCTTTTATTCAAAGCACAGGCAGTGTAAGATTACTTTTGCTGCTTGCCTTAATATGGAACCCAGTTATTCCTACAAGAAAGAAAAACCTCAGCCTTTCTGTCTACATTCTCTTCTCAGCTCACTGCTGAAATTGTCAGCAAAGGAACAAATTACTGCCTCTAATTCTTTAAATTATTTTGAAGACAAGGACACTTGTCCACCAACAATCCATATGAAGGCCCTGAACAGCCATAAAATCATAAATTCATTTCACTGACTGAGAGATCTCTGTGCAAATGAAGCAAGAAATGCTGCCCTTGTGCAGCATTATTTATATTTCAGAATGAGATCCTGCTGCTTCATATCACCCCTAGTTTCTCAATTTACAGGTATATCACGTATCAACCTGAACAAAAATCCATAACAAATTTAAGACCCTCAATAACAAATTCTCATTTTAATTTCTCCAGGAGAAAAAAACCCACCATGTGTTCACAAGATGAAGTAGGGGAAATATTTTGAGAATCCTGATCCCTTCCATCCTCTAACTCCTGCTTTTTTGTTGGCTTTCCCTCTTCCCACTACAGCAATATTTCTTTATCTAATCAGTCTAATCAGCAACTAAATGGCTCAAGCACAAGGCTGCTGTGTATGCTCTAGCAAATTACCTGTATGTATCTTCCTGATTTGATCCCAGCCTCCAATATTTCCACAGGTAAGTGCTCAGGATACTCTTTTCCTTTGTTTTCTTGGCTTTCACTCTCCCGTTCACGCCGGGCTTGAAGTATAGATTCAAAGAGCTCATGGGCAGCCTTTAAGTCAGGCCAGAAGTTATCCAAGTAATTCTGTGTGCACATATATAAACATGGCAGCAGTTAGAAGGCTCTGTTCTTACAATAATGCATTTGGAAAGCCCAGAAGGGACAAGAGCTGTCTCATGTGCTTACTTAGCACTTCCATGGTCAGTTTGCTCAAAATGATCCATTCTATGATTCTATGATTTTTATATAGCTTTAAGGTAAATGTTTGGTGCTGTTTCTACTCAACATTCTTTCACAGCTAAACATAGATTCACAGAATGGGTTGGGTTGGAAGGGACTTTAAAAATCACCTAGTTCCAAGCCCCCTGCCATGGCAGGGACACCTCCCACTAGCCCAGGTTGCTCAAAGCCCCATCCAGCCTGGCCTTGAACACCTCCAGAGTTGGGGCATCACAGCCTCCCTGAGCAACCTGTTCCAGGGTCTCACCACTCTAACATAAACCTCCCATCCATCTATCCTGCTGAACACAAGTAGTGTCAGAGATCAACAACTCAAGGAAGAATGAATTCTCTTCTCATCACCACTGTATCCTAAGCAGTCAAGGCTAAAGGAAACTGGCAGAAGAACACTGATGGATATTTAGGCTACAGCTCTTTGCTGACTGCTCCCACTACAGATTTGGACAGCTGGCTGACTAAATCAGCTCCCATGACTGACACCTCTGCTTGCTTTGAGAAATGAAGACATGAGTTAGCACCATAGCTTCCTTAAACTCCATACATCAGGCTTTAATGTACTTGCATCATCATTTTGATGCAGCATAAAGAAAAGCTGCTATTTTTCTGGCATGTTACCTTGAAGGAAATCACAAACACTCCTCCTGTTTCATTTCCATACTGCCTGATAGCATCTTCATCTTCTGTTACCATAACAACTGGCATCTGACCCAAGCAGTGGTTATAATACCAGACTGCTGCGTTGTAAATACTCCTGAAAAAGCAAAGTTTGAAACAAGATCTCTGGCATATCTCATCTGCTACTTGCAAGACATTTACAGGCTTTCTATAAACAAAGCTTTGGTTTAACACACACATTTTTGAGCTATAAACACCAAGCTACATAAAACTTATCTCTGCAAAAAGTTTTATATGCCATACAGAGCACCAAGAGATCACTGGAAAATAAAATGTCTCCTCCTCAATAACTGCCCTTGTGCCCCAGCTCTTCTTCTGATTGTAAAAAGCAAGTTGGAACTGCCAGGACTCCAATGCCAAGGTGTTTGCAGGCTATCAAACACATCTCACAGCCCAATAAGGGGTGTGTGATCTATTTGTTTTGCTGAAACATTCTTTAAAATGGCTCCAGAACTTCAAAATGATCCAGCTTTTTTTTTTTAGCATTATTGCATTTAATGAAGCACATTTTTGTTTTCCTAAGAAAACAATGCTGGCAATTTCTTAATCACAAAAGGCCAGTCTAGACTTTCAGTTATTATGAACTGCTCCAGAGCTAAGCAGAGCAAGAGCACGAACTCTTCCATACCCAGAGCACACTAATATTCCTAAATACAATGTCCCAATGTTGTCCAGCATAGAACTACCTCAGTTGAAACAAACCTGGTCTGCCATTTCTCCATGGGTTCTCCCTTCTCCCTTGGCAAGTAACAATGCTGGTGGAATTCATTAGCAAACACAACACAGTCATGACGAGCATCCCTCACCAGATTTCGTAGCTTGTTGTACTGTCTGGAATAGAAAAATAAGATTATCTTCTGATAATCTTTTTTTTTTTAACTCCAGAGAAAAATACAGCCAAAATCTCACAGGAAAGTACTGTCATGGACAAAGAAATACATTCATTAAATTACACCATTGATGATCAAACCTAAACTACCATATGGAAGTGAGTTTCTCTAATTTCCATTCTGAATGCCTCTGATGTTTAAACATGTCATGGCAACAGACAGGTTAATGTCTGGTAAGTACCACAGAACAGTAATAACTGCTCCCCAAAGACAAGTGCTCAATCTTTAAGACAGCAAACCAAAGTCATGTCCATAAACTAGATTTTGCAGTAACAGCAAGCACATGCCACGTCTCCTTAATTCCCAGCATGAGCCATCTGATTAGTTAATAATAATAATAGGTTTAATATCACTCCTTTCAAGTGAAAACTATGACAGGCATTGATGTCTGTGGATCACAAAGAATCACAGTTCTTCCCCTTCTGTAAAATCACATTAAGGCAGTTGAAAGACCTAAACCCAAATTAAGCCCTGTCTACTTGCTGCCTTAAATATACATTTTACACAGTATCTTGACTTCAATCTAAATTAAAAATAAGTTATTCTAGGATAAGTACCTGCGTCCTTTTTGATGCTGCACAGCCTGACATGCTGTCTGCATGAAAATAACACCTTTCAGCTCTGTAAACTCCAGAATCTCCAGGTAATCCTGAACAACCTTGCAGTCGGGGACAACGTAATGGGTAACATCATCCGATAGCAATTTGCCATCTAAAATATAATTCAGAGTTTAAAGGTTTAAACTTTCAGTTTTCTGGTTTCTTAAAAGTACTTTCAGATGTCAAGAAATCAGAGTTTATCTTCAAAGGTATTTGTATCTCTTTCTGGTGAACAAAATTATGACTACTATGGTACAATTCTGTGGCACGGTCTCTAAAATTAGTGCTAGAACCCTTTTGCATCCAAAATTGTTGCCAAAATTCAATACAAATTCTATCCAAATGAGGAAGATCCACTTCCATTACAAAAAGGATGTCTTTTAAAGAGTGCAGGTAACTGGCCTTTTTTCTCTATTTCCATATGAAAAAAAAAAGAGATGATACATTCTGCCACAGAAAATGGAATTTTCAAAGGGTGTAGAATGATGGGTACTTCATTGCACTGCTTCCCCAGATCTCACTACTCAACACTGTCCATTTACAGCAGGCTCTGTTTCTATATTTTTAAATAAAAGACTACAGAGAAGTGTATACATTGAGAAAATATGCCAAGAGAGGATGTTCTCCAATCTAAATATTACCATCACTGCTAATTCTTTCTACAGAATAAGCCATAAGAATAATTCTTTCCCTTCAGAATAAGCCATCAAAACATCAAAACCAACCCATCACCAATGACATCTCAAAATGTACTTCAAAACCCATTAGTTAATTGCTTTATATATTTCAAAGATTAACCAATAAACTTTGGATGGGGGGGGATCTCCACTGTATTTTCTCTCAGTGCCTATTTACCCCCTTGGATATTATAACAGCTGCTGAACTTACCACAGTGCAGACAAATTATATATGATAAAATTACACAGATCTTGGCAAGTCGGGTTATTTTCATGTATTTCTCAGAAGCTGACACAGAACAATCTGTTTATTATCAGTGATCACTACAAGTGTGAATCCAGCAGGCACAATTCTCACAGTAACAGGGCTACATCTCACCCTGGGGGTATGCAACAGATGATGGCAGAATACATACAAGAAAGCTAATATTTATTAATAAGCTGATATTTATTAATAATTCAGAAGCATTGAAAGTGAAATGTCACTCAAAGATTTATGTAATCTGCAGATATTAAGCCGTCCTTGCCTGATCTATACATCTAGATCAGAATCACTTCTAAGCAGGCACAGCAACCAGTGGATGGGATTTACCCAGGAGGCTCTTACAGGAGTTTGCTCAGCACAACATGAAAACAAAATGTTCACCTTGCCTCTGAGTTATCTTAACTACAACGGGACCTATCCTGACACTCACCTACAGCACCATTTACATTTCAGCCCAGAAGAGGGGAAGTTAAGCATGAAAAAAGAGGTAAGACTTTTCTTTGTTATTCATGGCTGTGATATATCCTCAAGGAATTCATAATAAACCACATTACTTTAGAGAGGAGTAACTACCACTAGTCCTGACACCTTAGAGAGCAGTAATATCCTACACTACCTTCTGCCCTCAGTTCCAACAGGCACCTAAACCAAAAGTGACAACATCTATGTCATTTACAGCTCAGAATTAAAATTCTCAACCTTTTTATGTAAGCAAATAATCAGGTTGACTTAAATAGGTTGGATATTATGCTTGTTATTTGCCAGTCATTTCCTGCATAAAATAAATTGTGCTATTTAACAACAACAACAAAAAACCAACCCTGAAATACCAACCAAAGGTCACATGATGATCTGTGATGCACAGAATGGCACCACAGCGTGTAAAAACAACAACAAATGTAGGTAACATCCAGGCTTGGCAGCCTTCCTGGGTCTGAAATGGCCTGATAGAACACGGGCAATTTATTTAATTACTTAACAGAAATTACTGCTGATGTAGAATCATAATTGCCTCAAGATAACAGCATACCCCCACTGTAAGAACACTGTACAGGTACATACAGAATTTAATTCAGGCTGTAAACCACCACCCTGTAGAAATGAATGCATTTGAGAAGAGCTTTTAAACAATGGAAGTATGAAACTGGCACAATCCTTTAGGTTCTTATCACTGTTTGGGAACTGTTCACAGTTAACTCATATAACAACCAACTTCTCAATTCCTTTTTCTCTTTTCTTAGCACCTCGTTTATTTCTGAAAGGTTTTGCTTTGGAGCAGCATTTTTACCCTACCCTTGATTTGCCACCATTTGGTTTTTCCACGACTGTTCTGCACCGTTTATATCCAACTTGGGGCAGCAGAGGAGAGGCCACCCCGGCCCCCTGCTCCTCCCCGGCTCTCTCCCATCGTTATTTCTCCTTTATTCACCTCTTGTCCCTCTCGCTGCCCTGAGCATCCTCACCAGGGCCCGCCGGTTCCCGCCAGGCCTCCCCGCCCCGGCATCCCCCAGCCGGACAAGGCCGCGGGGAAGCACCTCTGCCCGGGGAGGACCCTCTCTGCCCGGGGAGGACCCTCTCTGCCCGGGGAGGACCCTCCGTACCCAGCGCTGCCCTACGCGAACTGAGCCACACCGCTCCAGCTCGGCTTCCCGAGCGATCCCGGCTCCGGCAGCCCCGATCCCTCCGCCTCTCCCCTCAGAGGCCCCGTCCCGCCGCCTCCCGCCGCCGGCCCCCTCACCGCGCAGGCAGGCGGCCCGGCACAGCCCGCTGCGGCACGGCACATCGGGGCGGAGGTAATGCTCCCGCACAACACGGACCGAGCGGCCCTGCTGGCCCCGCAGCTGCAGCACCTTCTCCGTGCGGATCATCTGACTGGCGGGAAGCTCCACTCAGGCCCGCTGGTCACGGGACGCTTGCGCACGGAGCCGGGGGCGGGGTAACCGGGCGGGGCGGGGCCTCAGGGAAGGGCGGGAAAGCAGCGGGCGGGGGGTTGACGTGGCAGCTGAGGGAGTAGTTATAAGAGAGCCGGGGCGGGAGCCGCGTGCCTCTTCTGAGGGAGCTGAGACTGAAGCTGAGGCGCAGGCGGGAGTGAGTTGAGGGAACCGGGGCGGTTCTAGAGGAACCGGGATCTCAGCTGAGGGACGGATCTGAGGGATCCGGGACTTCAGCTGAGGGAGAAGCTCTGAGGGAACCCGGGCCGCAGCTGAGAGGAGTTTCCGAGGGCCGAGGGGGAGGCCGGCCTCTGGTAGGTGCTGGGCCCTGGCTTGTGTGCCTGGGCAAGCAGAGAGGACAGAGGCCATTTCAGTGAGGGAAAAGCAAGAGGTTTGGGGGGACAGTAGAGAAAATGGTGAAAAAGTGCCTGAGGTGTCCATGGAAGGCAAATAAAAACCTGTTAAACTCTGTCAGGCCTCAGTGGTATGAGGGTGAAGATACATGTGGAGTTTTTCTCTTTATTTTTAGGCTTCTTACTGCAAGGGCAGATATGTGGGGGTTTTGGCATCGGAGGCACTGGAGGAATGAAGAGGGGCCAGGGAAGAACAAGAACAGAACAAGGCTGCCTTGCCTTGCTGTGCCTAAGCTGTAGACTTGCATAAATGCTTATGAGTGGACCTCTGTGGTCATCCATGGCATCTTTCAGGAGAATTCCCAGGTCTGTTCCTCAGATCATCTAGTTCTGTGTAACCACCTGCCAGCACTCAGGGGTAGGGTGTGTGAGGAGTGCAGGCAAACTCTAATTTCAGTTAATTTTCCAGTAGGCACCAATATTCTTCACATTTACGGAGAGAAAGATAAAGACACTGGAAGATGAAATCTAGCTTCAGATCAAACAAAAGCAGTGGAAGGTCCTGAGTGCAATGCATTGTCTGAGTCAGTGCTCTGCAAATAAGGCAGTAATGCTGTAAGTATGGCATTGGGGGATGATTATTTTAACCCTTAGAAAAGCATTTATACTTGCTCAATATTAGTTGCCTACATCATAACCTTACTTGAACACAAATACATGTTGCCAGCTCTCTAGTACTTGTCCTTATGAGGAAAAAAAGGCTGGGAAAGAGCCAAAGCAGTATGTCACTGTATGTTCCTGTTTATTCTACTTCTTATTTTTCACATGTTTTATAAAATGTGTATCTCCAATGACTAATACTTCTAAGTAACCAATTGGTGCCAGTAAATGGAAGTACCATCTGTAAGAAACTGATTTGCAGAAGCCAATTTCTCAAGCATATGAGGAGGAGGAGGTGTTATAACTTGGTGAGAGACGACCAAAGTGTAGACTTGGGTTTGGTAGTCAGGATGATTTTAGATATGTTATGTAAGCAGGATATGAGAGGAATGGCAAAATGGAGACCAAAATGATCGAGCTCCTGTTCAGTAGGACCAAAGAATAACCGGTGGTGATAGAAAGGGGAAGAAACACACAACATTTGGGAGAAAAGACATTTAATTCTGTTTGAAATGTAGCTGATGCTCATTGCTGGCACTGTGAAGAACACAGACCAGTGTGCTTACTCTGGCATTCAGTGACTGCAATTAAATGAAGGTTAGTTAAAAGTAGCTGAGATCACTGCTCTCATTTGTTCACTGTTTCACAGAGAAAAATGTCACATCTTTGGGCTAAGCTTATACATTGTTGATACTGTTGAGTAGCCACATGCTGATTTCTAATATCCTTGTCAGAAAATGTTTGAAATTCTCAGTTTCCCACCTCCCTTCCTCTTTTGGAGAGCAACCTCATCTAGGACAAGAGGAAACAAGTTGTGCCAGGGGAGGTTTAAGTTGAACATGGGGAACAACTTCTTCCTTTGAAAGGGTTCTGAAGGGCTGTGCCAGGCTGGGCAGGGCAGTGGTAGAATCCCCATCCTTGGAGGAGTTTCCAAGGTGTGGAGATGTGGTGCTGAGGGCCATGGTTTAGTGGTGCTGGTTAATGGTTGGTCTTGATGATCTTAAAAGTCTTTTCCAACCAAAACAATTCTATGAGTACAAGTCAAAGGCTGAGTCACCAAAATGGAAGATTGAGACAAAGAGAACTGTTTACACTGTATGTAACAACTGAGTTTGTCCTGGTGAGACAAACTTTCATGCTCATCTGGTATGTCTTTATACAGGTCAAGAAGTTTGTGCAGGGAGAGCTAAAACTAAGAGGGCAACAAGAGCATCTTTAATTTTTTAAAAATAAAAGCCACAGAAGTGTTCTAAGCATCAGTATCAGACGATCTCAAATGCTGAAGAATGAAAGTGGAGTGAAGAATGGGACATATATTTCCTCATGCAGTTCTTCATTAAGTGCTTGAGAAACAAAACATAGTAGAACAGGGAGCAGTACAAATATTCTTTTCATAGAGTACTCCTCTCCCTTGAACCATACCAGTGAGTGCTAGAGAAGCTTTTACTTTAAATGAGTGAGAAAAATTTCTTTAAAGTTCAATTGCATGTTTGTTCTTGCCTATGTTGGGAAGCATGAGCCTCTCAGGAGTTCTCCCTGCCTGGAAAAACATGCCAGGAGATGCAGTCCAGAATTTCAATGTGCTGCATTTTGATGGAAGTTGCTCAATATTTTGGCACAGAGAAGTTTCAGGTCTTTGGAGAACACCAGCTTTTGGCTCAGCTTTCCCCAGCTTGGGCAACAAATCAGCATCAACAAATGCTTGAAAACAAGGTGGCATAAGAGCCAAATTTTGAATGCAAATATAAGAATTTATTATGTAGATTATTGGGCATCTATATGTGGAAATTGTGCACAGGGCAAAAGCAGGTATTTGAATATAGATGTGATATATTATTGACCATTTAATGTTCCCCTGCTTCTCAATATTTGTCAGTTGACACCATACAGAGTTTTTGATACATTTAATTTCTGCCCTGGCAAAGCAACTGTTGGGTTTTCTCCTTGCAAAGCAACTTCTCTCTTGGGTTTGTAAAGCCTGTTATTACACCCTCCTGCCTCCCAGTGTGAGGTGGCTGCATAGCTAAATTAGGCTTCATTAGCCAAGTTGAAGATGGTGCCTGAAAAATAAATAGAAATGTATATAGCAAATTATGTTCTGGTTGGCCACTGTGCTTATAAACAACTCTGCAGCAGACAGCCTCAAGATGGGGTTATGTGAGCTCTGAGGTCTGGTACAGGCTGTTTGAAGGAGAAAAAAATATGGAGCAACACAACCAAGAGGCAGAGTATTCAAGTCTGGGATCCACACAGTCATGGAATCAATAAAAATCAGATCTTTCCCTTTGAAAAAGGTCCTTTCCTTTTTTTCTCCATTTTTTTTTTTCTATATTGCTGAAGTAGAGGGTGTAAGGTTTTATTTTATATCTTTGAAGTTGCTGCTTCCATTCTTAAAGCAATTTTGAGACAACTGGCAATTCAGCATCTGCTTGTAACTCATACAAAAGAGAATAAATACTGTCTTTTCTCTTGGAGATTCCTTCTTCTGGGTTGCTGGCTCTGCAGAAGGCAAATATTGTGAAAATAGTACCCTCATCTCAGGATTAATACACTGTTCCTTGCACTCATAAAGAAGTGAAATGTGCAGTTCTTGCCCAGTTATGCACTGGATACTGGTATTTTCATCTCCACCTCACTGTGGAGCAGAGGTAGCAGCTGAGCACAGGACCTGCCTGTATTTTCAGAACAAAAAGAGTGTAAAATCAAGCTCAGTATCTTCTGTGTAGCTGCATTTCTGAGGTAGAATTTCTCTCGTTGTGAGCAAGCTCATAAAACCTCCCTGCATTTGGGAGCAGCAGTGATGAAATATGGGTGATGTCACAGCTGAAGGGCTGGGAGTTTGGTTCCATCAGACCAGAGGGGTCAGCTGCTCAGCCAAGCTCGGTTTAACTGATGCAGAACATGATTTTATATTCTGTTTATCAGCACTACTCCCTGTTGGAAATGTTCTACTTAAAGGGGCTGTATCAAGGTTAATTATGTTTGTTGTTGGAAAAAAATTGACTTCATGTCTAGTCTGAATTTACTAACTTGGTTTTTGCCTCATGATGTGTTTGTAAAGCTGGGAAGCCCTCTCCTATCAGATTTCTTCTCTTCTTCTTTTACCCTGTCATCTAATGACCTCTTTTGCTTTCTCTTGGAGAACTTACTCTTTATTTTTCATGTTTTGCAATTCTTTAATCTTTTTTTTGTGTTTTATTTCTGAAGAAAGAGCCACCGTGGCATTGTGTGTGTGGTAGAACTGAAAACTGCACCATGGCCTGAAACAGATACCATGTAAAAATCTTCCTACTTCTTGTTCTCTTGCATATACATCTTAAAATTAGACTTTTACTTCTCTTTTTCCAATTAGCACTGTGCTGAGGTCTCTGCTTCAGTTACCCATCCATCTATCCATCCACCTATCCATCCATCCATCTATTTTCAAATATTACTAAAAGTCAGTATTTCCTAGACAGGATCCCTGCTATGTAAGCACAGCTTACACCCTTTATTCCTTCAAGTTTCAACTTTAACTTGATTTATATCTGTCTACATTCTTTTCTGAGAGCCAGTTTATGAAGTGATCTAGGTCAGTGCTCTGCCCTCTGGTGTGCCCCTCACAAAAGAAATCTCCACAGTGGGAAATCTGGAAAGAATATTGAGTGTAAGACCTATTTAATTAACTTTCCTTGGTCAATTTAATGCATGCAGTGCAGCCTGGAAAAGCTTTCCAAAAAGCTCTGTGTATACTGACAAACAGCAAGTTTTTAAAAGCTTTAAATTCCTGGCAGAGTTCCTATTCTAGTGGCAATAGTGCTTGTACTCAACAAAACTATGGTCTTATCAAAGAAAGATATCAAGTTATTTTAACCAGGTCTATTTTCTGTAATCCTGTGTCAACTGTTATCAATTATATCACCCTCCTTTAATTATTTTTGTCAACTCCCATATTAATTAAACTTTCTGTTAATTTGCTTGGGGTTGCACTTTGACTGACAGGCCTATAATTACCTGGATTATCCCATTTATCCTTATAAATTATTTGATATAGAATCACAAACACTCTAATGTTCTTTTCATTTGAGTCAAAAGAAAATGATTTTCTACTCGTGCATCGTTGGGCTTTGATTTTTCTCCGTGGATTTGTTAGTCTTAAACCTTTTGGGTTTGCAATCCCAGTTGTCACCACTGGGAGACACTATTTAATTGAGTTTGGGTTGAAATAGTAACTTTTGCTTCCATCAGCGTGTCTAATAGGCTGAAATTCAACCTTTCAGCTTCTCTGAACAAAGTGCTTTGAGCTGCTTATAACGTAACTAGATAAATTTCCTCTCAAAATAAACTAGAAACTGATGCTGTTCTCTAATACAAAAAAAAAAAAAAAGGCTTGCAGATCTCTTCAAGCATGGCAGGAATATGAAACTACATGATGTTTACAAGTATTGGAAGCATAAAAGCAATTTATTTATCACAATACCTGACTTTTACTATAGTATGCATTTGATTTTCTTCCCACCACCCTTTTCCTCCTTGGCTGCAGTTCAAAAGTTTACTACCTCCCTGGATTGCAAAGTTGGGTACTGTTTTATTTCCTTATTTTCTGTGCCTTTACTTTAGTTCCAGGGTTTTTACTATCTTTACTGCTGAGACATCTCAAATATTATGTAAAGGAAAAGAGCCTTTATACTAACCTCATTAGAATGTTAAGCTTTATCTGACTGAGGAGCTTTAGGTGATTTGTAGGTGATAAGTTTGGTAGATTCCAGTATTTCTGCTTTCATAAAATAGGTTTATATTCATTACTCTAGAATTTATGGGAACAATTTAGTTAGATCAAAGGAGGTGTCCATCATATTACTCCTTTTTGTCACCTTTTGGTTTGGTTGGAGCCTTTACACTCAAATTCTATGATTCTATGATGCCCTGTGGTGCCTCTGGAGTAGCTCCTGTATGGTTCAGAGGATAATCATGGTTAGAGATGGAAAGACCTAAGAGGTCACCTCTTCCACCCACCACCAAATTGGGATTGCTCCCAGTGGTGTGTCTAGCTCAAGTTTGGGGTCAGTGCTGCACAATAGAAAGCTCTAAGGTTTATTTATTTATATGCCCCAGTAAATAGAAAATGAAATTGCCAGGGTGACTTTTTTTACCCCTGCTTTCAAACTCACAAGGAGAAGTTTCTGGGTGAAGCTGATTAATTTTCTTTTAGCCTTCTATTATAAGAAATTAAATGGTGTTGACCTGTGGGGAGCTCTGCTGTTGTGATTTACTCTACAAATGAGATACAAAAGGTCTTCTTTGAGAGCTCAGAGATGTATATTGAAATTAAAGGCAAACAGACTGCATTTCTGCTCTGCAGCTGGGCATCTTAGCTGCTTTATATTTTTATCACTAAAAAACAAAGAACAAAGATTTTCTATCCATAACTGCTTGATCCTCTGGCAAATCAGATTGTCTAAAAGGGCTGGGTAAGTAACACTTTAATCTATATTTTTTTTTAGTTTTTACAAAGTAAGCAATGCAAAATTTCAAAATATATTCTTTAATCATACTTACTGTCAAGGGCTAAATCTTAGCCAGCAAATATTTCAGGTATACCTAATTATCTATAGTAATACTTTAACCTGTGCTGCCCAGTTGTGTGTGATGGTATTATTGGTATTTCCTTACTTTAGGTAACTGACCACCAGTGAATATTTTGAATTTAGTGTCAAACTCATAAAATGACACATTTCCTGCTAACTGTTGCAGTTTGAGGCTTTGACTTGGCAAATGTTCAAGCTTAAAATGTGTTTTTCATGATTATTCCCCTTATTAAAGCTCATTTGCTATTCATGGAAAGTGAGCACAAAAGGGACGTGAGCAGTCAAAAGAAATCCATTTAAAAATTCAAATGAATATCCAAGGGGAATGGGTTGTGGTGTCTGCCCAACTCTACTGGGTCTACTCTGCTGCTGAATGCCTTATTAATGGGTGCCTTTGTCATTGTCCTTAAGGCTCTCCTCACAAATGTTAGTTCTGTTATAACTTCATATTGCAGCCATTATGCAAAATTTGTTCTGGATGTTGCTAAATTGGTTCTGTTGGAGTGATGCTGGGTGAGAGCATCTTCACCACGTGGCTGCTCCATTTCCAAAGCAGCTAAAAACTTATTTGGTTGTGATATTAACTACTGGGTTTAAATGTGGTAGAGTCAAAGAAGCTCAGGTCAGCATCCCTTGCTGAAAGCTGAGATGTTGCTTCCAATGGCCTTGTTCATACCTCAGGGACACCAGTTATCCCTCTGTAACTTCTCATGTAGAACAACTACCTAGTGATGGAAGAATCTGGATGGGAGTTGAGAGCAACAAGCAGGATCTACTCTTCATTTTCTCCTTATGTTGAGCTCCTGCATGCCAAGTTGCACCATGTTTCTTTGCCTGCTTTCAGGAATAGTTGGAGGTAGGAGGGACCTCAGGAGGTCCCTAGACTCTCTTCATTGAGAAGGTTGCTTAGGACCCTGTCCACTTGGGTTTTGAGTATCTCCAAGGATGGACACTCTACACCCTCTCTTGGCCTCTTCGTGCCTGACCACTCTCACAATAAAGCAGGTTTTTCTTACTTTTAAGTGGAATTTCCTGGTTTTTAGTTTTTCTGTTGCTTTTCATCCTGTCACTGGGCACCACTGAGGAAATTCTGGGTCTATCTTCTTTACCCTCTCTTTGATGGGACTGATAAGATCTCCCTTGAGCTTGCTCTTCTCAAGACTAAACAGTCCTAGCTGCTCTGTTATTGTACTAAGCTACTTCCTAGAACTTTAAGGAGGGATGGTCTTCAAATGAAACTGAGAAAAGATCTTTTTTTTTGGGGTTTTATTCTCCTGAATGTCATTTAGGAATTGTTTTCACTACAGATCAATATGAATTACAAAGAAAATTGATCCGAGGCCCAATGGCAAAGAATAATAGAAGTAGTTGCTCTTCAAATTGCTTTTTTTTTTTAATAAAACAAGTGGCAATAGCCTTTACATGTGAACCTACAGTAGCACTCCTTGCTTAGTGTGATTTCTGAATGAAGAGAAAGTGTTAAGATATGGGCTATAAGCTTTGTGCTATAGTTAAATAGAGTCACATTTATATGCCATAATTCCTTGTTATGCTGGGGAGTTGAAGTTATGTGAGCAACTGCATGATTTCTAGGGGGAGACAAGTGAAAAAGGATTTGCTGCATCATTCAGCCTGAGGTTTTGGAGATGCAGTTACTCATGCAGGCTGAGGTCAAAGGCTGGGTCTTCTCAGAAAGATCTTGCTTCTTAGCCAAATTTATGAGTGCTGGGACCAAAGTAAAGCAGATCAGATGCTATGCCTGGGGTCACATGCCAATGGAGTGGCTCAGCCAGGATTTGAGGCAAAGAGCCATTCTCTTGGTTCATCACCCTTGATTGTAAATAGTAGATTTCATTCTGGTTTATGAAGACAGGAGACAGGTAGCATAATGTTTTATGCTTCTGAAAGAGGCTGAGCTGCCATTATAATGAGGTAATAGTCTCATGGACTGCTCAAAAGTTAAGAAAAAAGATACAAAAAGATAGTCAGAGGAAGAAATGAACCCTTGGACTGGTAGCTTACTCTTCTGTAGGATATACTTAGGATATATACCAGGATATACCTCAGATAGAGCACTGTCCACTCTAGGGTGATCTTCTTCCCACCCAGAATTCAATCCAGACCTGTAGAACTGATGATATAAAGAGATTTCCAGATACCTTTCATGCCCTGCCTTTACAGGTCTCAGGAGAAAGTGGCTGCTGCTATGTATGGTCCACACAATCAGCTCAGCTTGTGCTCTCCTGGGGTGAAGAGGCTGCTGTAGGTTACCTGAGATATTATAAATATTGATCAGTAATACGACAATATTTCAACACATCCTGTTTAGTAAACTTTTGTGTTTAGCTCTAGAAATGGAGCTACTTTACGTGGCAGCTGAGATGATGTGGAACATTCTGGGGACATGAAGGACATGAGAATGCCCATCAAATACCAAGATGCTCATTTAATCTAGTGAGATACTGCCTGATTTTTAATATTTTTCACATCAATGCTTATTTTAGCTCTTTTTTTCCACTCTTTCTCTAGTCCTGATTCCACATTCCAGTATCCAGAGTGTGCAACTGAGCAAATCACCAGTGTGAGGAGTGTCCCACAGGTTGGGCTAGTGAGTGCAGCTGCAGGTAAGAGAAGGTTTTTCTGCTGGTGCAAACTGAAGACAAAAGAGCAGCCCCAGCCCTGTGGCAGCACCATTATGTATTTAGAGTCAGGTGACATGAATACTTTTTCAGATACAACAGCCTATACCTTTAAAAGCATATAAGACGATGGAGGGACAATCACAGATAATTTCCATCTAGTATTTTTGCTTAAAATTGAGTTCAGCATGCTATTTCCCAGCTTATCTAACCACCTCACCTTTTTTTTTTCCTTCTAGCATGTCCCATCCCTTCAGTTTCATTTTTGGAATTTAATATCTCCTGTTGATGATTTCTGTTCCTTATCTTCCTTTGATCCATTTTGCTTCTCTGTTAGAGTCTGTCCCCTTGAGTCTTCAACAAATGTCTCCCCATATGTCAGATTAAAAAAAAATAAATTACAAGATGTTAGGCTGCAAAGGGGGCTAGAGAATGTTTATGTGGTTGCAACTGGCTGACCATTAAAATGGCTTTATTTCTACAGCATCTCAGATGCTGCACTTGACAGTTTCATTTCCAAAGCTATTTATACTCACAAAAGCCCATAATAGCATTTCCATTATTTCCTCATATGTTTTTTTTATTTTTTGCCTATACTTTATCAAGTTAACTTCTATTCAGGCCTGATTTCAGACAATAGAAAGTGGAAAAATCCTTTCTAAAAGAGACTGTAGCTTTTTATCTCATTTTCTGTGGCCCAACACATTTTTATCTTGATCTATCTTGCAGCTTCTCCTGATTATTTTATCCACTGGTGTGAGATGCAGGGAGGACTTGGATGGAGGTGTCACCTGAAGAGTATGTGTGCTCATAGCTGAGGAACCTCACTTGTTACTCACCAAAATCCTCTTGCTGCTCCAGGTACTGCTTTAAACCACGCTGTATTAAAGCCAAGGCCAACTAGAGCTGTTGCTTCACACTGAAAACATAGAGGGAATAGTTATTTTACTAAAATACTACAATAGGCTGCAATGAAAAAGAATGATAAATTTTATTTTCTTGCTTTTCTAAATGTTGCCCAAGTGTTCATACATGTGATGATCCATTTTTCTTCTGCTTCATTGAAAGGAAAACAAACCAACCCCAAACTACAATTTGTGGTTTTGAAAAGGAAACTGCAACCAGCATTAAATGTCCCTGAACAACTTTATATTAAATTCTGGCAGCATTTGCAAAAAGAAATCGTGGACTATCATTCACTGGAAATTTGTCAGACCAAGCCTGTCAGGAGCAGTCTAGGTGTAACTTGCTCCTTACTGCAGTAATCAAATCAGTGATTCCCAGGCTTTGGGGAATTTGGGAACCATTGCCAGCTCTCAGGGCTTCTCTACAGACCACCAACCATGTCAGTGGTTGCTGGAAATAAAGACAACACTCTTTATGACTTCATAAATTACAGTTTGGAAACCACTAGACATAATGGTGCCTCTGGTTCCCTCCAGCTTTACACTCCCATGGTCCTGTAGTGTTGCCATAATTCCAGGGCAAGAGTAGAATAAGTTTGTGATGATGTATGATAATCACAAGTGTCTGAGCTACAGCCCTCACTACAATCTCATTTGCTTGCCTCAAACAGACTGCTTGCCCAGGAAGGTCAGCAGGTAGGTTGCTTCCTGGTGAGCTAATTGGCAGGGTGACAACCACTGCCTGCCAAGCAAATGCATTTGTTTAATCTCTGCTGGTTGTGGATAAAAACCACTGATAGACAAGAGGCTTTGTTGTTTTTTTAAGAGCTAGTTTAGAGCTGGGTGAAGATGAGTATTCCCCTTGTGCTGCCAGCTCTCTTCTTCCTCAGGCCAACAGCAAACTCAGCAACATCCCCTCAGCATATCTTCATCTTTTATTCTTCATCTGTTTGCTCTTCTCTGTCTTGAATGAGCCAAGGGGGAGCACACTATTGAGAGAGAGCTCAGCAAGCTGCACCCAACAGGAACTCTCTTCAAACTGATCAGCTCCTTGTTTCTTCTCCCAGACTGGTCAGTTCCTGGTTGATCTCTCTCTAGCCTCACCCACCACCCCAACCACCATCACCTGGGGGCAGCTGGGGCCTCACACAGGTGGGCCAGGTTCTGTCTCTGGGGACTGAACATGGGTTGGGACTCATCCATAGGTCAACTCCAACTCAAGGCCCACAGCCCAGGCCCCAGCACTTCACCCCTTAAACCCCAAAGTATCAGTATTAGACCTGTACAAATATAGACCTGAGCTCAGCTGGGATCCCTTTCTCCACCTGGCAGTGCAGTGGTGGGAGAGGGGAACTATTGGTCTTGGTATGACATTAAAAGTTTCCCAGAACCAGATAGATTTCATGACCATTGTTTTGTACTGAAAAGCTGATGCCAATTGTAAGAGCAAGACTGAATGGAGCATAGACAAGGAGGAGCCTCCTGCATTGCTGGAAGATGCAGGAAGCTGGTGGGCAGCACCTTTCCTCTTTGGTATAAAGAGCACATGCAAGGGGAGGCAGCACAGAGATTCTTGTTAATGTTCATGGGCTTTGGATCAAATCCTAAAGACACAGGGCTTGAGATGTTCTGGCTTTGTAACAAAGGCTCTGGCACAATGACATAGTTTATATTTTTCTCATTTAAACTGGTGTGTGTTGTTCATTCTGCTGATCAGAACATGCTTTGCCTCACTATAATATTCCTGGTTTGATGATTGTGATAAACTTAGTAACCTTCTTTAGCCTCTGAAGTTGTTCACTTCTCTCAGAGCCTTCATTTATCTTGTCAAAGTGCTTTGCCAGTTGTAAGGGACAGATTTTATGTTTGTTTTCACCAATTAGACATTACTGGGGGCTAATGGTATTCTTAAAAAATAGGAATACTTGTAGCACTGCTTCATCTTTGCCCCTTTCAGAGATTTCCATACTCCCAGTTTGTATGTAACATGCCTGTTGTTGCCATCTCCCTGTAACAGTGGGCTATCATTTGGTATCCTTAGGATTTGCAGGTTTTAATTAGAATGGATTTATGTTGATTAGAGTTGATGGGATTGAAATGCCATGTAGTTATTAATTTCCTAGTTTTAATTTTGCTACTTAGTCATACGTTACCAAAAATATCTTAGAAATACAATTTTTTCCCTTGCAAAGTGGCAAACCAGAGAAATACATGCATTGCACCATGCTGGTGTTTTTTGAGTAAACTTCTGGCAGATCCTGACTTTTTAAAGTCTATGAGTGCCTATTGATCTGGATGAAAATGCAAAGAAGTCTTTTCAGCCAAGGTTTCTTAGATTCCTTTGAAAACTGAAATCAAACTAGTGGGAATTTCTGTTAGGATTTACTTGTGTTCTTTACATTTAAAATGTCAATGAACATAATTCCCTGAAATTCCCAAATTTGAAAATGTCTGTTATCATTTTCATGTCTGTAGCCTATGCAGCACAGATCAAGATTCTGTACAGAAGATAACACCATTCAGCACAGGGAATGCTCCTTCCATTTCTATGTATAGGAAAACAAGCCATAAAATAATCTGTGGTCCAGTCCTGCAGTCATTACCCTCAGTGTGAAGGTGTATCTGTAGATCTCTCTGTAACAGGGAAAGGTCTTACACAGAATGGACTAGCTTTGTAGGCTGCTCACCTCTGCAATGATGAATAAAAGATGTCACAAAAAATCCCAGAGCAGATAAAAATTCAGATTATCCTTTCCAAAAGTCCCCTGCTGAGCCCATTGAAGATGAAGATCGTAGACCACAGCATTGAGATACACAAGTCCAGCTGGCAGAGCTTGGGCCCAGGAATCAGGACTCCCAGGTTTTATTCCCTGCTTTGCTATTACTACTGTAGGCAGTTGCTTTTCTTCTGTTTTGCCTTCACTCTTGCTTGAATTGAATATTTTTTTTGCAGTCGTGTCTTACTGTGAACATATGGCAATCAAAGGAAGTCCTGGTCTTCACTGAGAACACTGGGTGCTACCTTTATGCAAATAAATTACAATGGCAGAAGATAAATGTGCTCATAGGGAAGGGGTACAGTTAAGGAAATGTTTATTTTCAGTGTCCACATTCAACTAGCTCCTAAAACTTCAGGGTGAAAATTTACACGGGAATCTATCACAGAGATAAATTCACAGCTTCTTGCAGCTTGTCTCTTTTTTCTGTGATAAAACCCATTCCTCACGAGACCAGTGGACTCACAATTTCTCTTCATAGAAACAGAGCAGACCAATGTGTGTTCCACAGTGTGTCCAAATAATGCCAATTACTCTAACAGTACATTTCATACAGATTTAGTTCTGTCCTTAATCTGATGTCTATCTGAAAACAGCTTCTTGAAGAAAACCAGCTAAACTTCATGATAAATTTGCCCCAGCATATTTAGAAGTCCTTGTAAATAAGGTATAAATGAAGATATCACAGGGACTTGTTTCAGAATGCCAACCACGTGAATTTCTGTCTGCTTCAGTCCTTATTTTAACTTTAATTTCTGCTTTGTTATCACTTGGAATTCTGGCCACCTTTCTCCAGAGGAGAATTCCCTAAGGGAGGGCAGTCTCAGGGGTTCCTGTGTGAAGGAGCAGAACTTGGGGGACCTCACTGTGTTGTAGGCAGATGAAGTGAATCAGCATTACAGAGTCACAGAATGGTGGGGGTTGGAAGGGACCTCTGGAGATCTTCTTGTCCAGCCCACCTGCTAAAGCAGGTCCACCTGGGGCAGGCCATGCAGGAACATGTCCAGACAGGTTTGGAATCTCTCCAGAGGAGGAGACTCCACAGCCTCTCTGGGCAGCCTGGGCCAGGCTCCAACACCCTCACCCCAAACAACTTTCTCCTCCTGCTCAGCTGGAACCTCCTGGGTTCCACTTGGTGCCCGTTGCCCCTTGTCCTGTCACTGGGAACCACTGACAAGAGTCTGGCCCCAGCCTCTTGCCCCCCATCCTTTAGCTATTGATCATCAGTGATAAGATCCCATTCTTCTGTAGTTTCTGATTCTATGCTGCTTTTTCAATCTGTACTTGCTCGTGGCTCTTCCAGCCTTTGAGTTTTGGTGAAGGAGAAGTTTTGGTGCTTAATATCACTACATTTCTTCACAGAAGACCTCTTGTAGTATTGCTGCTCTACATCAGTGTCAGCAGGTTTCCTGTTAGGTCCAACCTCAGCTTAGAGAAATGTAGCTGTGAAGTCTTTAAATAGTGTCTCTCTGGATGGCTGGGCAAATGTGAGATTGGTAACAATCTGTGCAGCTTTGAACTCCATTACAAAGCTGATAAAGTTCAACCTGTTCAGTGGTGTAAAGTTGGGAATTGGTTAAATTCCTCCCATTTCCTTGATTCTACCTCAGCCAGTACTGAGAGGAACCTCCTGCAGACCACACAGGAGCAGAGAAATTGTCCTTTCACCCAGACCAGCAGGTGAAGATGTGGTCAGCAGCAGCTGGTTGCTTGCTTCAGTGGCACTATGTGTTCTCCTAGTCTTTGAGGCTACCACACAGGAATTGTCACTAGAAAGACAATAGTTGCTGTTGACCTGTATGACATTACTATTAATTATGCATTATATGTGCTGCTTTTCATATTCTTTCTTTATTGTGAGAGGCCTCTTCACTTCTCAGCTCATCTGCATGGCTCTCATTAACATTAATAAGAACTTAGGTGTTGCAGAGTGATTGTCAATCTATTTTGATGCCCTTCTTCAATACTTTCCAGGATCATCTGCTTCAAATAAAGGCAGAATGCCATTCTTGTTGCCAGCATCTACTTGGGGATCCTGATACTTCCAATTCCATCATTGCATAATTATTTTCTTCAGCTTTACCAGATCTTTTTTTAATTCTTAAATTTACGTCAAAGTAAACAAAAAATAATTTCAGGCCCCACTCAAGTGCAGATTGAGTAAGAAAAATAGAAGTTACTAAGAATGATGATCACACACATGTGATTAAGAGCAGAATTTTATCTCATCTGGGATATAATTTACACACAATTCACACAGTAACTGGCCTCTTCTTAACTCATTTTGAGTGTCTTTTATATTGTCTGTGGGGAACAGACTTAAAAGCTGTATTAATGGAAAAACCAAATGACACAGTGAAATTGGGCCCTATATCCTTAATGTCTCTTTGAATTAGATGAATATCTTCTTTATTCTTTTGCTAGTCTTATGCAGAATTAATGTTTTCTGATATTTTTTTTTTTCCTTACCTGCTCATTAAAAGTACTGGGGTGATCTAAGTGAACCTTCATATTTGGGAGGCCAGGTCCATGATATGGAAAAAGGTCAATTAATACGGTCTCTGGAGTGGCCCCAAACTCTGAGAAATATTGAAGCTTTCTCACCCTTTGAAGGATTATATTCTCCAAACTTGGTAGCTTAGTCAACAATTCTGACAGCATAAAGTGAAAGGCAGCAGTTGCCTTTCTAAATGAGAGTAAATTTTTGCAATCATTATTTAGAGAGATCAGGGAAGTCAAACAAAACATATGTACAACTGGCACTAGTTAAAACTGTATTTCCTACACTGCCTACAGTGAATATGTTTGTATTGGATTTGGACACTGTATATGGGTAGAAGGGAGTCATGCATAAATGAGGCCAAGGCTGTTATTCACTATTATTAATGATGTTGTCTACTCTTAGTTTCTCAAAAACTACAAAACTAATAAATTTTACATATTGGGGGGAAAAAAAAAATTCCCAGATAAATCAAACAAATATATAAGTTCTTTAAAGTATTTAATATGTGTTAAGAGGACAGAATGATGAATTCAATATTGAAAACCAATATCAAGTTTACAATTATGTACCATTTATCATCACTGATTGCACAGACAGCATATTATTGCTGGGAACAGAATGATGCATAAACTAAACCCCTGATTGGTTTTGTAAAAAAAAGCCCCAACAAGTTAAAATTCATGTTATGTCTCAAAGGTTTGTTTTTCTTTTTCAAGCATTATTTTCGAGAAGAACTTGTTTGTTTAAAGCTCAATTTCTTGGGCTTTAATATTAAATGTGTAATAATTTTAGTGTGGAAAATGATGTTTTTACAAACAATAGCATGATGCAACACGTGCTGGTGTTTTCTGAGGCCAAATCCACCTTTTAAGAAAAAGGAATACATGGAAAATGACAAAGTGGAGAGGAACCTGGTTTGAATTGGATGTGTAGAAGCAAGCAGATAAAAGCAGTAAAAACACTCTTGAAAGGTGATTTAACTCTGAACAGAAAGCATGTGCCAGTGGTCATTTCAGAGCAGATCTCCCAGGGGAAAATTCTACCTCCTCCAAAAGTCAGCAGCAAAGCTCCCAGTGTTTTGGAGCTCCCATTGTCTGGCTCTGCTGAAGGACATACCCACTTACCTTTATGAAAGAGCCACACTTCTTTAAACTCCCATCACCCCAGCTGAGCTCTGGGAGAGGGAAATGAATTCTTCTCTGCCTCACACTTTACCAGCAGAATTATTAAGCAGTTTTCTATTGCAGAGCCACTCTTGCTTTCTCTTTTTTTCTTTTTTTCTCCCCAGTTCCTTTCTCATTTTCACTTTGCATGGGGAGAACCAAAGGCATCATTTCACCAAACTGAGGCTGTGTACCCATAACTGAGACTTATTTTGTCCTTCACAATTTCAACAACTCATTCTGATTTATGAATGAATCCAGCTTGAATTTACAGAGCTATAACTCTAGGCTAGACTCATTGAGTCAACAATAATAAGAAAAAAGCCAAACCATCTTTTTCTATCTTTATTTGTAAATGGCACATTTTAAAAACAGAACCATTGAACTATAGTCAATGTGATGCAATCTCATGCTGTTCATACTGAATTCAGTATAAAAGTGGGTTGAATTGAAATAGGCATCAATAATAAATATATGGTAGTCATCCTCAAGTGTAAAACACATTCAGGTTCATTGACATTTACCAACATCTCCTACCCTTCAAAGTAAACAACCATATTGCAGAGAATACCAGAATTTAACTTTCCAAGTGAAATCACTCACCTGGATGGGATTTTACATGAGAAAGAAGAGGGAGGACTCAATGCTTTGTCTCAAACACCTGTAATCAGTCATATAATAGTGCAATTTCTTGGGGGTTTTTTTGATGTCTAGTTTGACAGGACACTTCTTTGGAAAGTTTTAAAGAGAACTCTCAAAGACAACCAAAAAAAAGTTTAAAAAAAAAAATTGTACCAACAAGCTGGCCTAATTTATTTCAAGCAGACTGGTTTTGTCTCCATGCATTTCAGGTGGCATCTCACCTTTTAAAAAGAAATATCAGGGAGGCTAAATATTTCCCCAGCTGGAAACTGGTGACAAAACTGAGTTATAAACAATACCCTCAGTATAGAGCAACCTGTGCTTCTAATATTCTTATACAAACAGCAAAACCTAATTATCTTTATTTATTCAAGAAATCCAGTTCAAATTTGATCTCTTAAATTCTATTAAATATTGAAAATAATTTAATAAATAAACACGATTGCTAATTTATTATTGATACTCATTATTAGGATGTTTGTAAAAATGATTAGAAACAGGTCAGGAGAGATGGGGATGAATTCACCTCAGGCACCAAGTGCTGCAGATCATGGTTGGGTTGCCTTCACCATGGGTAATGAAGAAAAGCAACCTTCTGGAGCTAGCTGGAGAACCAGGATTGGGAAGCCAGGGGTCATTCCCGTACACATATATCCTCCAGTTCTCCTGGCTTAGGTGGCTGGTGCAAGGTCTTGGGAAAGACCTTGGTCTTGTCCTGCAAACCAGGACACTGCAGCAAGGGAACCTGGAGGCACAAAAGCAGTGGTGGGAGTGGAGAAGTGAATTGGGAAGCTGAGAGATTACAGGGAGTCCCTTCTGGAAACAGTGTCAGGCTGGCCCAAAGTGTCTTTACCCATTTTGAAACTCTGCCATCACCTGCAGTCATGCCCTGGCGTGTGACCAAGAAACATGGTGCAGGACAAAGGGGCTTGGCAGCCTCATGTGGACATCAAATATTGCACAATGTGGGGATTCATCCTGTGGCCACAATGATAGAAAAGTTCCATTAGCCAGTTTGGTCCATTATCAAAAAGGGACTTGGGCTTCTCTTCCTTACATACTGAGGCGATGAAAAAGCAGGAACTCAGCCAACATTATCCTTCTAATTAGAAAATAATCAGTAATCGTACATAACACAAGGAGAACATTTCATCTTGAAAAGACCGTGCAGGCAGAGGATTGCTGGCTGAGAGCTGGGTTAGTGCAGCTGCTCAAATCACCCAGCACAAGCGTTTCACTCTAATGGTTTCTATCATCACACATTTGTAACTTCTGGTGTATTCTTTCAGGAAGAAAAATGACAACCGTGGGGTGCAAGTGGATCCCAGGCTGATTGATGCCTCTGGCAGCCCCGAGCCACCCTGAAGAGCAACCGTGGTGCGGTCGGTTGGACGACACAAGGGCAGATGCTCTGGACAGTAGAGGATGCTAGAGAAGAGGTAAATTTTCCATCGCTCTCTGTTAGCATCCCCTCAGTGCTGCCTGCTATCAGCTCTAGCCAGCTTCTCTCCAGCCAGGGGCTGCTTTAGGCTGTCAGGGAGCTGCCTGTGTGTGCCTGGCTCTGCATGCCCCTACAACTACACGCGTGCGTCTCGTTGCCAACTGAGGCACCTTGAAACGGGTCCAGAAGTTTGTGTGATCTCCCGCTAAGCAGCCCTGGAGTTTGGTGGGTTTCTGCTCTGGAGATCCCGTTCTTTCAGCTGCAGGAGGGAGGGAGCCCTGGGGTTGTTCCCATCTCCTACCCTCTGCTGAGCCACCAAGGGCTCCTGCCTCTATAGAGTTTGCTTCCTCATTCCCACATGCACTGCGATGCTGCTGTCGGTCTGATTCTTTGTCCTTTTAGTCTATTTAAGGTATTTTTAATTGAATCAGGCAGAGAAAAAAAACCCGAAACGCACACACAAACCCCAGGGCTCCCGGACTACACCCCCCTACCCCCAACCAACAAACGGTTAAATAAATACCGAGATGCCAAACCAACCATCACCAAACGAATAAGCCAAAAACCAGCGTCAGCTGCGCAGGAAACGGGAAAGTTTCTGCGCTCTGAAGCTGGCCCCGCGGCAGGGCGCGGACAGGCAGGGATGCAGCGGGGACAGCGCGGCCCCAGCCCCGCATCCCGGAGCGACAGCCCGAGAGATGCTGCTGCTGCTGCGACTTGGTTCGAGAGCGCTGGGAAATGAGCGGCTCCGAGCCCCCACCCCCGTCTCCTCCCTCCATCCTCCTCCTCCCCCCTCCCCCGGGTCCTGCGGGGAGGCGGGTTTAAGGTGGGTCGTGTGGCCGCGGTAACTTTCCTAACAGAGCCAAAGAGGCTCCCGGAGTCCCCCGCAGCAGCAGCAGCATCGCCTCGCCGTCCTGGGTACCGGCACCGGGCACCCGTGGCAGCGGCCCCGGCTCGGCCGTTGCAGCCCGGGCTGCCTCTCGCCGCCGCCGCCTCTCGCAGCATCGCGCTGCCGCAGCCCCACGGATCCGGCCCCGACGTCGGGGCTCCGGCCCCGGCTCCCGCCGAGGTAGGTGCGAGTCGGGACAGGGGGCTGGGAGCTGCGGGGGGACGCGGCGCCGGAGCACCCCCGTGGCTGCAGCCGCGGCTCTCCACGCCCCGGCTGGGCTTGGAGATGCTGCTGCGGGGCAAGGAGGTTTCTCTGCACCTTTCTGGCTGCTAGGGAGGAAGCCCCTTTCCCTGCTCCTCCTGGAACCGGGCGGGCAGGCAGGCTGGACGAGCCGGGAGGCGGCAATCTCTCTCCAGCCTCCCGCTCCTGTCCCTTCCCTCGATCTTTCTTTGGGTTCTCGGTGGTGATTTTGGAAGTGCTGATCTAGGAGATCTGTGCGTGGGTGAGATCTTACGGCTGTATTAGGACTCTCTCCTATCAGCGCTTCTCTCGGAAGCCGCCCCCCCACCGCATGCTTTACTGGGGTGTTGTGTCAGCACCAACTTTCTTCTGGCTGCAGGAGGCAGGTTTGGTCCCCGCCTTTGCCCGTTCCTGTGCGGGAAGGGGGGACTCGCCGCTCGGTTCGTAGCAGCTTCCCCGGTCTGGACTTCCCAGGGCTTGGAGGTAGGGAGAGGCACAAGGGAGAAGTTGTAGGATGCGATGTGTAAGCGACGCCTGTTTAAGGGTGGGGAGCGGCTGGAATCTCGCTACTGCTGCCAAACAGTCCCTTGTTTTACCTAGGAAGGACTCTGGCCCCCCTGCCAGGTGGCTCTTAACAAAGAGAGAGAAGTTTGGGAGCGTCAGGTCATCAGCTCCCCAATTCAATGGCCAGCTGAGATCCTCAGGTGCCAGCACGGAGCTCTAATGACTGTTTATTAGTATTCATCTGCAAACACTGGGCACCTGGTTGGCCCAGACAGGTGGGCAGAGGATCAGTATTTTGTGAAACCCAGGTGGTTGTCTCTCAAAGTATCACAGGGACTGGAGATTTCAGTAGCCTCCGTGATCACTAAATACTGGGAAGGCTGGAGTAAGTCTCAAGTTTACTAAAAGGAAGTCTGCAGTTCCTATTTTTATAAGCTCTCGGGTTAGAACATAAATATTTAACGTATGAATTATGCATGTAGCAGCCTGTCCACCTTCCATATCCTGCCAAAGAGGGGAGACCCGTGCTCCCTCCTGTATTTTGATAATAGAAAAGTCAGGTGGTTGGATATTATGTCTCTTGAGTTCACATTATGGGGCTAATTAATTCTGGGGAGATTTCTTCTGGGATATTCAACTCTCAGTCTGAATCCTTCCTATTCTGTTGAACTTTGAGTGCAGCCAGAGCTTTTCTGTCTGTTTGGACCTTCCCTACATGACTGCTTTGTTAGTAAATCCCCCAAGTTTTCCTCCTCAGAGGAACCTCTGATGGATGGATTCTCTCAGGGGTATTTCCTTGCTCATAGTAGTGCTAAACAAAGGTGAGTAAACCAACCAAACAGCCTCATCGTAGGGTTTGATTTTATGGGATCTTTTACAGACTGAGGAGCTGGTCTTGCAAAGCTCATGAACAAGTTTATGTTTGTGGTCTGGAATTTAATATTCAAATCAGTGTGAGGCACTGGAGTTGGCTTTGCAGGGACAATAAATAGGAAAATGCACATTGTGTGTAAGGATAATGTGTCTGTCTGCAGAATTAGCTTCGATGGGAGCATGTGAGCTCTTATTTGACAGTAACAACCTCTGGAGGCTTCAGTGTTCCAACTGCTGAACTTAGTTTTCTCTCTGCATCTTGTTAATATCCCAGTAAATTTGTTACAAAATTGTAAAAGTTCTGTGGTGAAAGTGTTTTAACATGTGAAGCATTGCAAATGGGCATGTGGTCACTATGTGGGTTTCAAAGTGAAATGTCACTGTTGTCCTTCTTTCCTTTCAGTCATCTACTTGATAATATTTCCTAATTTTAGTTAAAACCCCCAAAATTGACTGAGGTAAAACCTACAATATTAGGAATGCATCCTATTGCTCCTGGTCTTTGCTTATTGAGAAAGAACTTGTTTGATCTCTTGTTTTTACAATTAAAAATGCATTAATAGTCAGAAGTATCAAAGAGAAGGCAATGCTTTCTTTTAATAAGTGGCATGTCTCGAAGCATATTTACTATGAATGGGGCATTTAGCCATTTTTACTCTGAATAATCCATCGTGCTTTAAATGCTAGGCAGCAGAATTAATATTTAAGCAAATGCATGCAGCAAAACTATAAATCCCCCAAACCAGTTAATTATGTTGGAGCTGTGAATATACCTTCAAGTACAGCCTGTATAAGCTGTTTCTCTGTAGCATGATCACAGTTCTTGCAAACCTTTTATCCTGGCCTGTGAAATCGTTTCTAATTCTGTGCTCCTGCAAAGCATGTGCTTGGTTATTGTTTTCAAAACCATGTGGTTTGAGCTACTGTTTAAATATAATATTTATGATACTACCCTGGTTGTTCAGCTTAAAAGGAGAAGTGCTGCATACCGTTGCATACTAAAAAGCTCCTATATAATTACTACTTTCCTGTGCAAATCTCTGGCAGGGGGAAGTTTCAATGGAGACTATAAAGTTCATAGTTAGTTTATGTAAAAGCTATAAGGTTGGGGGGCTGTGGGGTCTGGAAGTCTGGTGCCTTCACCAGTTTTCAGCTTTTAATTATTGCAACATTTCTGCTTGTTGTTGGTCTTCGTGTCCTTCCACAGAGAGTGTGGTGGGTTGCCACAAACTCTCCCTCTGGAGCACTTTGGGCTTGAATTACCCATTTAAACACTTCCTTCTTGTTGGGGTTTCATGCAAATGGGTCAGTTGTGGTTGTGTCTGGCAGAGGAGTGCTGGGAGTTACTCATGCTGTCCTGCTCTCCCTGGTGTATCTGTGCAAACCAAACTGGTCACTGTCAGAGCCTGGTTCCCATTCAAACCTGAAGCCACTGGGAGTTTCTCCACTGATGGTGAGGGACTTTACCATGCTGTAGTTGCAGGTCTTGCAGTCACCTTAGGCTCCTCAGGGTGTCCTACCTAGTTTCTAGGTGCTGCTCCACAGTCCTGTGAGACATATGTTGTGTCTGAAGCCCAATGCAGACAACCTGGTTTCCCTCAGGTGTTTCAACTAGCACTTGGCATCCCCATTTAGGCAACTGGATCCTTCCCTGGCTGCCTCCCATGCTGCTAAAAATGACCAATATGGAAAACCTGCCATGGAGGAAATAGTTACAATTACCTTGGTGAATAAATGAGTTACCCCTGGAAAGGGTTGTTCTGATGTTAATGGAAAAGATGAAACAAATTCCCCCTCATTGTTCTGCCCGTGCTGCTGTAGAGATTGGTGCTTTTCTCTGCCCAGAACTGATTGAAAGCTCAGTGAGGAAGTTCTGTATGTTAAGGAGAGAGAGATGAAAAAGCTTGTTGAAAATTAAAAGAGCTGGTCTCAGAGGAGACAAATCCCAGATAGAATCAGGTTTAAAGATGAATTCAGCCCTATGATACTTGGATGTGATTCCTGTGAGTGATGTGTGCACACAGAAAGGGGGGGGTTGTTCAAGAGTTTGCAAAATGTGACCCTTACCTAGGAATTAATGATTCTGTCTCAAATTCATGAAGAGCCTCTCTTCCATGCCCTTGTGGAGATCAGGCTTGGCAGCTGTAAAACAGTGGGCTACAGCCCACAGGGTCAAAGGTGTTGAGGCAGGACAAGCCCAGAATGCTCTTAAGAGAAGTGTGTTTATAAACCCTTGCATCTGAAGAGCAGTGCTAAGCCCTTCAGGCTGTTTCTCCTGTCTGGCTGCTGCTCTGAAGGGAAAGTATTGGAATTTGTATGAAAGCTTCTTTCTGAGAGAGGAAGAGAGATACCAGATGAAGGTCACCACTTAGCCTGCTCACAGAAGTGCAGCAGGAGAGAAGAGCACATCCAACTTGCACCAGATTGCAGACAAGACCAGAACTGGGAGGCCTAACTTCTTGCTTTGCAGGAAGAACTGGCACAGAGAATTTCTCCCAGTAGCAGCCTGTCTATAAAGGCTAATGAATGAATAGACATGAGCTTGACATCACATTCACTGCTAGTGCTTGGCCTGGAAGAGGAGTGAGACAGCAGCTGAGTGAAAATAGTTCCGTGCTCTAACTTCATACACTTCACTTTTTAGGTTTTTCAACTTAAAACATCTTATGAGCACTAATAGTCACTCTGAAAAATATTTGAAAGGGTTAAAAAGGCACCAGGGAACTGTCAGAATATGACAGCTCAAAGGTTAGCCAAACGTGAAATTTGTGAACAAATCCTTTTTTGTTGTTTCTTCTTTTGTTTTTGTTGGTTTTTAACTGGTAGATATGAGTGTAAATGGGGCCAGGTTGTCTTAACTTCAGATATGCAGCTGAAGTTTTTCTTAACCTTTTTTTTTCCCTGGATTCCTTGCTATCTAGACTTCTAACGTCCTGTTTTTATCACAAATCTTACAGTACAGGATTTTTTTGCAAGGTTTATGGAGTGTTGTGAACACATGAAAATCTGCTTTCTCCAGGACAAAGAAAGCAGGAAAAAAACTATAGAGAAACTATGAGGTGGAGTGTTGGAATTCACAGTTGCCTCCTTAAGGGGCCAAACCAGGAAGGTAAATTAAAAGCTCCAAAGCTCTTTAGTAACCTATATCTATAGGTTGTATGGCTGGATAAGGTGTTTGGGGAGCATATTCCACTTGTTCATAGTGTTAGAATCTTTAGTACTTGCATCTGCTTTTGGGACAAACACCTGAATAGTAAAAGCTGTCATTTGACACAGGCGTTTTAAGAGCCTTTACAGGTTTAGAGGCTTTGGTACAAATATTTCTCTCCCCTTTTTTTTTTATACAAGCCTAAAACTGCTGTAAAGTCAGTGTGAGCATGAGGAGAATCAAGTTCTTTATCATGCTTTTAAAATCTACCAAGTGAGGGAAGCATGGATGATTTGTAAGTAGTCGACTGGCATATGGTACCATTATGATAACATCATGTTCACAGCACTTTCCAGATTGATATACAACCTTTCTAAAATAAGCTCAGTAGAAAAAGCAGGAAGAATGTAAAGTCATTTAGCAGCCAACATGCTTTTGGTAGCAGCATAGGACACTGGTAGGTGACTTCACTGACACCCCGTTTGTCACAGGAGTTGTGCATCAGAGTCTGGTACCTACTTGACAGGCAGTCACTCCAGAAAAGTGCTGCTGCACTTGGTATGCTGGGCTCTGAGTCGTGCTTTTTTTTAATTCACACTGAAATGCTGCATTCATTTTCATTCCGGGCAGTTGTGGGGGTTAGCACAAGGTAGGGGATTTATTTCTCAGGGGGAAGTCCAGGATTCAGCCCTTTTGTTACTTGGCTGGGGTTATCTGGGGATGGAGACTGAATTAGACTCTCGTTGTGGATGGAAATAGCCAGAGTGAGATTGAAAGTGTCTCGTTGACATGCTGTGTCATTTATGGCTCTCAAGGAATGGTAAAATCATAAATATCCTTAGAAGCAGGAGTCTTGACAAGACAAACCGTGGCCGTGTTTCACTATTCAGAGGAGTTTTATCTACTTGCCACAGCTAGCTTAGTTCTATTAAAGAATTAAAACAATGCTGCTTTATATGTCATTATTATAGCATAAATTATACTTTTGTTTGCCTTCATTTAAATGGAGAAGCTGTAAATACCACTTTAAAGAAGTGCTGACTGATTAATTTGAAATTGTATTAACTTCTCTCTCTTCAAATGGATAAGGTAAATCAAAACCATTACAGTTCTAACACCTCCCATTTCTCAAACGTAGTAAAAAATGTCCAACCTAGCAATGTTCTCCATCCCTTCTCCTCTTCTAATTTCCTTTTTTCTGCATATTTCAGGTAGGCATTTTATCAACCAAATAGGCCCAATCAGTTATTTTATAGGTACAATTCAAGCATTGCAAAATTTACTCCTCATTGTTGTTATGCATTGCCTTCTCTGTGGCTGGAACACCAGGGAAAGGAGAGTTTTATACCAGTGTTTATTTGCAAAGGGATTAGACGTTTGGAGGCTTGTTCTTGCAGATGGCATCACCTTTAGGATGAGCTGCCTTCTGGAGATGATGCCTGGCCCCTGCCTCCAAGGAAGTCCAGGCAGTCCTTGGGAGTCCTCCAGATGGCCTTAGCAGACCAGCCCAGGCCAGGCATCTAACTTTTGGATTCCTCTGATCTGGTGAGATGAATCCCAGCCTTTCACAATAATGCCCAATTCCCATTTTACTCCTCAAGAAGGGTAAAAAGACTAAAAACTTCATTGTCAACGAATGAATGAACAAATCTGAAAATTATCATTTGTAACTGAGCTCTGGTTTCAATATGATGGGTTTTGATAGCTGCAGTGTTAGAGCAGTGCATGTATCTTATCTAGAGAGGGATGGTTGTGCTGGTTTGCTGTAAGCTTTCCCTGAGTGAGTATTTTGGGATGTAGCCCTAACTATTACCAGGTAGTGTTACACCAGGAAACACCATTGTACTTACTTATCTAGAATTTAGGTTTGAGGAGCTGTAACTTCAGGCGTTGATCCGAACTACTCATAATCATTTTTCCAGAAGACTGCAAAAAACTTGAGAAATAAGTGTTCCTACAAATCAGTCTTCTTTAGTGGTGCTAAGTGTGAATTATAGTGAGAAGTTCTTTGGTTTGGAGTCCTTGGTGCCATTATAGCTGCCATTAATTACGTGTTTGAAAGGAGAGACGTCAGTAGCCTATAGGATGTATTTGCATAGTAATTGAGGATTGATTAGATGCAGTCTCTGCAGTGAGGACTACTGGGAATAAATCACAGAAATTACAACAGCAGTAAATTATATTTACAAAATACTCATTTATAGTAAATAACGATGGTCAGATGCAGAGAAAGGTTTGGATGCTGCGGATGGAAGGAGACTCATTGGTGGGGTACTGCCTTTTGCAGGAGAGGATCCATCCACTTAGAGTCATAAAATCATTAAGGTTGGAAAAAACCCAAGATCATTATGTCTAACTGTCAACCCAACACTACCATGAGCACTAAACCATGTCCTGAAGTGCCACATCTACTCGTTTGTTGAACCCCTCTAGGGTTGACTCCACCACTGCCCTGGGCAGCTTGACCACTCTTTCTTTGCTGAAAGCAGCACTGGCACAGGCTTGTTACCTAACACTGGATTAGAAACTCTTCAAGGCAGAAGTTGTGATTTATGTAAACTGAGGTCTGTCAAATGACAAAACACCATCTGCTGGCTTGGTCAGAAGACAGTGAAGTATCATTTAGCAAACAAATAAATGCAGTGGGTGCTCTTAACAGCTGAGGCAGCTGCTCTGTCCATTCCAACCCACAGGAATTTTGAGAGAGTTTTATTTTCCTTAATCCTCCTTTTTGATTTCTGTTGTACCACTTTGGCTGATAAAGGCGTAAGTGAAAATTTATTTCTCAAAATATGTCCCATGGAGTTGTTTGTGGATCATCTGAGAGCAGCCTGGAAACGGAGCTTGTTCCTCTTGCTCTGATCTGTAAACTGCAAAAAATGTGGGAACTGAATAAGGGGCAAACAATGTTAAACAAGAATGGAAAATGACTTGGCAGGCAGAGGTGTGTGGGTAGGAACGATACAGAAAGTCACTTATATATAGAAAAGAGCAAGAAAAACACAATTAGGAAAACAAACAAGAGGGGACAAAGAAACAACTAAGTAAAATTCAGCAGCAGATAAAAGGCTCACCCAGAAATAACTGAGTTAAATGAAAATGGTAACGTGAGGAATGAGCTCGGTGCAGGGTGTGCAAAATGCTTTTGCTCAGCAGAAAGAGAGGGGCAAGGAGAAATAGTTAGCAGGGTGCTGCTGCACTGATTCATGGCCAGCATTTAACTCTGGTGGTTTCTAGATAATCCAGGCATCCCCCTAATTTTTTTAGCAGATGTCTTTTTCCCTGCTGTCTTCTTTTCCTGCAGATCTTCCTTTTGTCTTATCTTCCCTGGCATTCTTTTAGGCTTTATTGGAGGATGAAGTTTTCCACTTGAAGGGCAGCTTGATAGAACATTAAGCAGAGGAGAATTTTAGGGTCTGTGTTCTCTGTGTAGTAGAGAACTAAGCTTAGGTTGTTTCTTCTGCATGCAGGTGTTAAAAAACCAGGAGACCTACTTAAAATACTGTGCCCTGGAAGCAGAGCACAGCCTCGTGGTGCTGTTGACTTTTGTAGGAGAAACGTGTTTGCCCAGGTACTCCAGAATGAAATAGCCTCTGACTTTCATGTACAACCTACCACTGAAGGGGAAGGCAAATATGTGTTCTGAGCCTTTTGGTTGTGGCTTTCCATGTTTTTGGGATTGGGTTTGGGGTTTTTTGAGGATCTGGCAGTCAACAGACACTTGATTGGTGTCTGGAATCATGGGAGTTTGGGAGTTTGCTGGTGATGGTACCAGAGAGAACAAGTAGAAGTGAAAGGAATTCAACTTAAGTAGTACAGGAGGAGGACATAAAACTCTGAAAGGACAATATTTGGATATGTAGATGTATCTTTAGGCACTTATATATTTCAAAAAGCTATGAGTGTAATTATACAAAACCTTAAACTCCAAGGATTTGGAGTCTCCATCCTTGGAGCCCAGACATTGTCCAGGGCAACTGGCTCAAGGTGGCCGTGCTTGAACAGGGCAGTTGGACCCAGTGACCTCCAGAGGTCCCTTCCAACCTAAATTATTCTATGTGTGGAATTGGGATGAATTATATACTTGACAGTTGTTACTGAAAAGTCAACAACCCTGCCCAGTATTCTTTCATGGATGCTGAATTCACTAGAAGATACCACTAGAGTTGGACTTGGTGATCCTAGAGTTCCTTTCCTACCATAATGATTCTATGATTCCAGAGTTGTTAATGCTTTTGGGTTGTTTGGGGGCTTTTTTCATATTTTTTTCTTTTTGTTGTTGCCAACAGAGAGCATTATACATTTGTTAGTGCTGGATTTACTTCAGTGAATCCATTTAGGAACATTGACTCTACAAAAATGTTACTTTTCTGCGTTAAAAGCAGCTCTTTTCCATAATCCAGAGTGCTTGGATACCACTTGTTTATTACACTGTGTGGGGAAAAAGGGAAAAAAAGTAATATAAAAACTTAACTCTTGCCTTAGAGATCTGGAGAAGAAACCATGTGAATCAGTGTGCATAAAAATACCACTGTTGGAGGACATGTTGCAATTGATATCTTGACTCTGTGTGTGAGGGTTAGTCCATCTGCTGCCATGAGTCATTGTGGTCAGCAGTGAGAAGAATAAAGCCTTAAAAAGTTGTCACTGCAGGCAAATTCTTAAGCCACAATGTGAAAGATCTTAGAAGCACCCAATCCTCTGGAAGAGCAAGTGATGCTTGGGGGTGTGAAACCCCAGCTGCTAGTTGGACCCTTTCTTTCCAACTAACATCTTGGACATCTGAATTTAAAGAGGTTTTGTGTTGCATGGTGCCTGTCTTACAAAAAAAGAAAAATGAGAATCACAGAATCGTTCAGGTTGGAAAAGCCCTCTAGGATCATCAAGTCCAACCTTCATCCCAACATCTCCCTGGCCCCTAAACCATGTCCTGAAGCATAATTATTTGATCATAATAAGTATTTTCTTGCATAATAGCTCATTGTTCATTATGTAGGAATCCAGAATGGACAAAGAATTCTTCTCATCTGGCTAAAATGAAGTATTGAAAAGCATGAGGTGGTGGGCTGTTGGGAACAGGATAAGGTGTTCTTCATGCCACTCTCCTCCATATTCTTTCTTTTTAATGGTACACAAGACAAATTGATACAGCACACCCCAAAATGTATGGAGCCTGTGTGTGAAGGACACACAAATGGTGAAGAACATCACTTTTTATTCTTCTCAGCCTCTCTCAGAGCTGCTTTTCAAACCTCATCTCAGCCGAGGTCTGCAGTGATGGGAGGTGCTAGCACTTGGGATGTTCAACTGCCCTGAAGTCTTGCTGCTCTTTTGAAGATGGGCTGATATGTAGGACAGGAAGTTTTTTAGGACAAACAGTTTCTTTGGATGTCTTTATGTAATATATAGGCCTCCATTCGGCTGGAGACCTTCGAGCACTTTAGTAAATTTGATATTAAGTAATAGATGTGATGGTGACTGTTGTTTATTGGAGAAATCTACTGCCAGAAAAAGAGATGTGTTGCAGGATCAGGAAAGGTGAAGCCTGTTCTTGGCTTTGCCAAAGACTGCCTCTAACATCAGTGACTGATGTTTTCTGGGAATACTAATGCTCCTGATATATATATATATATTTTTAATCTTAACATATTTATAGAGTGCTCCAGGATCCCGTGCAAAGTTCTTTTGAGTTGTGTGTGCATCCTTGGGTGAATTAGTCTTGCATTTGCTGTGGACCAGTCCACTCTGCTCATTTCTCTTAATTTAATGGAGGTGACTGCTGTCACTCCTGGGTTCCAGTTGGTGCCTGGTGCCCCTTGTCCTGTCCCTGGGCACCACTGACAAGAGTCTGGCCCCAGCCTCTTGCCCCCACCCTTTAGCTCTTGAGCAGCATTGATCAGATCCCCTCTGAGGCTTCTCCAGCTCAGCAGCCCCAGGGCTCTCAGCCTTTCCTGGGCACAGAGATGCTCCAGCCCCTCAGCACCTTCACAGCCTCTGCTGGACTCTCTCCAGTAGCTCCTTGTCTGTAAATAATTTGAATTATTTAAGATATTTCTTGCTGTGATAGAACTGTAAGATACCCTCATCTCTTTTCTTCAGATGGGGCAGGATCTAGTTTTGAAGCAGCGTTTGAAGTTTGCTCTCCAGGTGTCTGCTTCAACTTTTGCAACACTCCTGAGAGTAATTAACAGCCTAACCCCAAACCAGCTGAAGTCAATGGGTGTGTTTTAAAGGACTCAGAGTTTGGGTCTAAATAAGAGGATCTACATTTGTAACCAGTACTCATAGTGCTATTCAGAAATATTTAAATTAAATAAAGATTCTGTGGCCTGATTTTAAAAAACCAACAAAACAAACAAAACCAATTTCATTTAAAAAGCAGCATGTAATGAAGCCCCTATGTGCATTTCTAAATATGTAAATTCTGTTCAAGTTAGTTGTGTTGCCTTAGTCAGGCTGCTCACGATATATCCTCTGGTAATCAATATCTAAATAAAAAGAAATGGAACTTGCAAACATTTGAGGCACTCCTTGGGTTTCTTCACTTACTCCCTGAAGCTTCCTGTCAAATACAGGAGACAAATCTTCACATCTAAATAATTCATCTGCAAATGGTGGGAACAAGGGGGGGGGGGGGGGGAAAAA